>PGFW01004613.1:9362-23279 GCA_003123925.1 Haematobia irritans
GCAGGAACCGACCCACGACCTTGTGTATGCAAGGCGGGCATGCTAACCATTACACCACGGTAGCTCCCTACAATATACAAAAACATTTTTGGCATGTTAATATGTTAAGTATAAATAAATAGAACCAGTTGTCAATAAAACATACATATATACCAATGAGACTTAATTAGTAGTTCGTATCAGCTACCCTATATTTGCTACTTAGTCGTAGAATATAGTCGACTTGATCTTTAAAATGTATTAAAGTGGTTTCCTTTAATGAAAACTAGATTTCCAAAGACATTCATGAGATTTATATTCACATCAGCTTCATATAAGTACACTTAACTGTTAACATCATATAAAAGTTCGCATAAATCTTTACGCGTCGTTAATTTTTGACAGAGTTAATTCATATACTTTTTTCTCAAGAATTTATTGACGTGACACCATAAAAATCGAGTGTATACTCTAACAGTTTAGATAGAGGAAGATTGTCACTCAAAAAAAAAAATACATTAGCAAGGGTCGTCAGAATTAGGTAGTCATTTCATGAAACAAAATGTTACAGAAGGATTTTTAAATGGGTTTTTAAAAAGGTTTTTTTTATATTAAATATGTTTGTTTTATTCGGTATCCCATCTACCCAAGGCAATCTATGCTATGCTCCTAGCCTTGACCTTACCCAGCAAAATAAAAATTAAAATTCGCAACTTCTGACCTATTTTACGTTCTACAGCACCAATGCTCTTTTATCCTCTCTTCTAAAAGATGGAATAAGGTAAAATAACTGTATATTGCACTATGCAATATTCTATCTGTTGCACTAAGCAATATTCTATCTATGTACATGGTTAAAAAAAGTTTCGCAATATTCAGGAATTTTGTCATTAAAATTGAGTCAATGAAAAATGCATACATAAAATAATATGTTTATTGTTTTTGATTTAATAACGAAACATTTCGTACTATGAATGAACATTTTTATTGTCATAATGAAAAATATTCGTTATGTCAATAAAAAAAATGTTTTTGTTGCACCACTACTGTGGTTCACCCAAAGATATGAAAAACAGTCAGTAGTATCGTTAAGTGTGCTAAATTTGGTTGAAATCGGTTCAGATTTAGATATGGCTCCCATATTTTTTTTGCCCGATTTACACTCATATGACCACGGAGGCCCTCCATTCATTTGCTCTTCTGGTTAATATGACCAAAATATCCATATATTTGTTCTTCCGGTTAATATGGCCAAAATACCCCAATTTTACACTAAATTCCCCATATCATTGTCATATCCTACACACTGTAATGCCCAGCGTTGCCAATTTAGCTTTTTTCCCGCTAGATTTGGCTTTTTTTGAAGAACTTTAGCGGGAAAAAAATGCATTTAGCTTTTAGCTTTTTTTCTGGCTTTTTTCATGGCCCTTTTAGCTATTTTTAGCTTTTCTTTATTTTCGACATGTATCTATTGAATTATGGATAAAACTTCGTTTTTATCTAAGTCTTGCTGCCAGAATAAGGTGTTCCGCATATTTCAAAGCTCAATTGAAGCCTTAATAATGATTCCAGACATTATGCGGACATTTTTGCAGCAAATACACCTTGTTGTAAAGTTTTTTCCTCGTATTCATAAATGTTATCGTAAACTTTAAATCTACTATTACCATACAAATTCCTTATATAAACTGTTAGTAAATTATTAGGAATAATAGCATTTGACTCGTTTATCCTTTTTATGTTATCATAATACGTATTCTAAAGTTATTATGATATTACTATATTAAAATAGTAGATGTGAATTGCTTTGTACACTGAAAAAATATTGTCATGAGGCCAAAGATTTCATGTCTTTAAAATACGAACGCGAATTTTGGTTATAATAGCATTTGTGAATTTCTCTTATATGTTATAAACTGTTTTCCTTGTCCAAAAGCCGATAAAATCGTTTTGTCCTTATAGTTAAGTGATTCAACTTAAAAATGCGTATCTTTTCATGAAAGAAGGCTATGGTCAATTCTAAAAAATTCTTAAAATTAATTAAATAGTCTTTAAATTTGTGGAGTTTTTGTATCTTGACCACAAACCAAAATAGCGTTCAAAAATAGAAGAGGTTTTTCAACATTTTATTTTAAAAACGTATACACAGAATAATTTCTACTTAAAGTCGAGTCTGAATTTGGAAATTTAAGTTGTCGTTAGCACGTTTTTAAAGCACTGTGATAGCTCAAAAAAATCTGAAAAAACGAATAAATTCAAATTTGACTCTGAATCAATACCAAAATCTTTGGAACCGAACATAGAAATAATTAAGGAAATAAAGTTTTGAATGTGGTATTTTTTTTACATCAAAGAAATGCAAAAAAAAGTTAAATTTCAATCAAAAATGTGACTTTTGATACAAAAAAATTTAGCTTTTTTTCTAGCTATTTTTTAAAATTTTTTAGCTTTTTTTGGCTAGTTTTTTGGACAAATCTAGCGGTTTTTGTGTGAAACAATTACTAGCAACGCTGGTAATGCCAGAGACTTTCCACACGAGAACGTTGAGTTTTAAATATGCGCTCCGACGTGTGCGAAATCGGCCCTAATAATATATCACAACCACAATTTATCACATATCTTGGCGAGATCTAACCAACATTTTAAAAATTACTCAAATTGTCGTATATCTGGAATACATATGTATCGCCGTAAATTATAAATGATCTTTTGTATAATTGTATTAACATCTGCTCCAGCTTTGTATTTCCCATCGATGTTTTAGATGATTTAATTTTTAATTCAAAAAGATTTGGCGAGAAGTATGAAACCTTGCTCCAAATCGGGTTTAAGATCACAATATTTGTATATGGGAATATAGGGAGCCACCGTGCGTGCAATGGTTAGCATGCCCGCCTTGCATTACACGACGGTCGTGGGTTCGCATTCCTGCTTCACCGAACACCAAAAAGTTTTTTCAGCGGTATTAATTCCCACCTCAGTTAAATGCTGGTCGACATTTCTGGGGGTTTCAAAGCTTCTCTAAGTGGGCTTTCACTGTAATGTGGAACGTCGTTCGGACTCGGCCTATAAAAAGGAGGCTCCCTTGTCATTGAGCTTAACATGGAATCAGGGCAGCACTCAGTGATAAGAGAGAAGTTCACCAATGTGGTACACAATGGACTGAACAGTTCTAAGAGCCTGATACATCAGGCTGCCCACCTATCCTAAACTATATGGAATATAAGCCCTTCATAATACCTCCCAACCAAAGTAGTTACAAACACAAATTTGGTATCTACATAGTGTGAATGGTATAAATATGTCGGCCGCCCGACTTATCTACTTACTTACTTGTTTTTATGATTTTATTTTATACAAAATATTATTTAAATAACGCTCCCACTCTAATGCGAATATTATGCAATGTATTCTAAACTTAAAGCCTCACTGTTGCATTGTTCACGTAATGAATTTTTGATGTATGAATAATTGAGTAATCTTATTTAGACATCACTCGATTTGACACATGTATTATTGGGGAGTTTTGCAGCAAATATCCCTTCAACTTCAGCATTGCGAATTTCTATTTTCCAATATTAAGGCGGTCCTTGCATAAAATAAATTAAGGGATTTGATAAAAAACAAAAAAAAAAAAATATTAGTATTATTATACCCTGCCACCATAGGATGGGGGTTATATTAACTTTGTTATTCCGTTTGCTAACACATCGAATATTGCTCTAAGACCCCTCATAAAGTATATATATTCTGGGTCGTGGTGAAAAATCTGCAGTCGATTCTGAGCATGTCCGCTCGTCCGCTGCTTGACAATCACGCTAACTTTCCGATACGAAACAAGCCTATCGACTTGAAACTTGGCACAAGTAGATTGTTTATTGATGTAGGTCGGACGCGTATTGCAAATGGGCCAATCGGTCCACTTTTTTACGTATAGCCCTCATTATAAACGGACCCCCAAATTATGGCTTGCGAATTGCTCTAAGAGGAAGCAAAATTTCATCCGATCCGGCTGAAATTTGGTACATGATGTTAGTATATGTCTCTTACCAAACCATGCCCAAAATTGCGTCCATAAATCGGTCCCACTTTTTTCGTATAGCCCATATAAACGGCACCCCCAAAATTTGCGGCTTGCGACTCGCTCTAAGAGAAGCAAATTTTTCATCGATCCGCTGAAATTTGGCTACAGGGTGTTAGTAAGTATGGCCTCTCTAACCAAACCATGCAAAAAATTGGTCCATATCGGTCCATAATTACATATAGCCCCCATATAAACCGATCCCCCGATTTGGGTTGTGGAGCCTCTAAGAGAAGCAAATTTTCATCCGATTTGGGCTGAAAATTTGGAGCATCGTATTGGTATATAGTTCTCTTAAGACCATGCAAAAAAATTCGGTCCACACGGTTCCCATAATTATATATAGCCACCCATATAAACCGCATCTCCCCGAATTTGCGCGCGGAGCTCTAAAGAAACGAAAAAATTTCATCCGATCCGGCTGAAATTTCATCCGATTCGGCTGAAAATTTGGAGCATGGTGCTGCGTTATCATGTTTCTCTAATTGACCATTGGCAAAAATTGGTGCCATATACGCGCTCAATATTATTATAGCCCCATATAAATCGCATTCCCCAGATTTGTCCTCCGGATCCCTTCTGGAGGCGAGGCAAAATTCATCGATACCGGGTATGAAAATTTGCGAGCCATTCCGGTGTTAGAATGTGAGGGTCTTCTAACAAACACGCAAGAATTGGTCCATATCGGCTCCATAATTATATATAGCCCACATATAAACCTTCCCCAGATTTTGCATGTCTCCGGAGCCTACTTGGAGGAGCCAAAATTCATCCAATCCCGGTTGGAAATTTGCCAACGTGCATGTCTAGATTAAGCCGCCCCTAATATCCATGTCAAAATGCTCCCATAACGGTCTATAGTGTAGTATATAGCGATACCCCAATCGCCCCACAAAAATTGCGTTCCATATCGGTTCATATTCATGGTTAGCACTCGAGCCAAAAAGAATCTACCAAAATTTAGGTTATATGGAAAATTTGTCAAAATTTTATTTCTATAGAAATTTTGTCAAAATTTCTATTTCTATAGAAATTTTTTTCCAAATTTTATTTCTATTAGAACAATTTTTTCTAAATTTTTACTTCTTTATTATAGAAAATGGGTCAAAAATTTTATTTCTATAGAAAACTATTAAACTTAATTATATACGTATTTAATCGCGCTTTTTTAGTTAATATATACTACGTATGGACTACCTTGTAATTTAAAAGACGGTGTAGGAAGTTTTAAGATACCTTGCCATCAGCAAGTGTTACCGAAACCCAAGTAATTCGATTGTGGATGACAGTCTTCAGTAGAAGTTTCTACGCAATCCATCGGTGGCAGGGTACATAAGCTTTACGGCCGAACTTACGGCCGCATATACTTGTTTTTAAGTAACATTTACTATTTTACATTTTTAGTTTGTTAAACTGGCGGAAACTGACAAAGTTTGGCTGGAATATAATTCTATAAGAATGAGCAATGTTATGCTGGGATAGACCAGATATTGATTTAGATCCAGATTAAATTACCTAGAAAAAAAAATCTTCTTTCCTAAGGCATTACTTTTAATGGCCCTTCAAAAATGGAGGTGGAGTCAATTTTAACACTTCATAAGAAGTTTTTTGTGATGTGATATATGAAAATCTTTTTTTGTACGTAGTTTTTGCAATAAATTTAAATTCTCTGAATTTTACAGGGTAATTTTATCGTAAGGAAAACTAAACAAAAAAACAATGTGAGAAGTGTACCGTCCCCATTATGGAGTTGCTATAAAATATTTGCTAGATAAAATTCGAAGAAGTTAAGGATTTTTTTTTATTTCCTTTATGTTTTTAAATGAAATCTGAAATACAGAAATATCATTACATCTGAATAATTACGGTGAAATAAATGCAGTCGATGCTTACGATACTTCCTTCCTATGACAAGGCCATGTAAAATTCATTGCTTCTGGGCTAATTTTGCACCACTTCCGCATTCAAAAGGACTCTTCCGAGAGTTACAACGAACTACAACTATTTAGTATTTTTAGTGGGGAGATTATTATAGTCAAAACCTACATACCGAGCAAAAGTGAATTGATTCTGAAATCAAGGTTATTTCGATTCATATTGAATCAATGAAATAAATATTCACACAAATAAATGTGATTATTTGACTTTATAAAATTTTGTGTCTGATACCTAGTTCTTATCTAATTTTTACATTACAATTTATTCTAAATCCAATAGTCGCGTTCGTCGGAGTATTCTCTATTTATCCCATTTTACCTTATAAAGAGTTTAGGAAAAATTCAGGCATCTTATCCTTAATTCCAAATTGAGTTAAATCAATTTAATTCTTTTTTTATGTGCACACTTTTGAATCTTAAGAAAAATTCGATAACATAGACATGTCACTTCAATTGAATGATAATAGAAAATACAATTTTGGTTTAATATCTACTTGAAATGTATTTATTTTCTATTTAGCTTATTTCAGTTTCTAGCTGAGTGTATATTCAATGATGTGGATATAAGCTTTTTTGTGTCATTTTAAATTTCAGACTATCTAACTTTTTCTACAGTATATTTTGTGTTTAGGCTGACACATGCGACACTTGCTGTCAGTTGCAAGGAATGACAGATGTTTTTATATCAGCAGGGCTTTTTCAATTTTTTGTCTACATTTATTTCTGTTGGTTTTGAAGGTTTTGTTAGTTAGTTGTAGCTTCTCGTCATAGATGAACTAGTTGGGCTTTATTTCATGGGAAATACTTTTCATAAGTTAAAATGTTACTGAGTTTTATGGGCTATAAATGTCATGACGTATTAAACACTTTAAGTGCTAAATAGAAATATCGATTCGTTCGTTTTCGAAGAAAGCGATGCGCTCTTGTGATTTTCCTGGTGTTTTAGTGTCATTCAATGATATAGCCAAATAGGAAAAAAAACGGTGGCAATCACAGATAAGTGATTCCATTATCTCATATTAAACCTCATAGAATGGCGTGGGTTTATGGGATTTTAAATGAGTAAACTTTTTAATTACCTATCAACCTTCGAAGAGCTTTGGTATGAAGTGTTACAACCATTTGACACTTCTTCGAAGGTGATAATGGAATAGTTAAATTATCTGAATGTGTGATAGAATTATGTAGAATTACAATGATAGTAGATGTATATGACATCAATATATTTAAATATTAACCTACACGTTTTACATGCAGTACTCTGTTGAAAATATATTTCGATTACGGCTTGTAAAATTATACTTTTGGGGATGAAATTTTATAAACTTTCAACAATAATGAATGCAATAGAAAATCGCCCTTGTTTTATATAGTTATTTTAAAACAATTCGACATTTTAAAACAATTTCCCTCCGATGTGTTTGCTTTTGTAACATACTCCTTCGTAAAACATCATGATTTAATTTATAAAAAATTCGTCCTACACTTTGATCTGAAGAATACATCTACAGATAAAAATTGTATTTTACGTACTATCGCAGCTAAAAATGTTCACGGTTTTTTTTTTTGTAAAATTTCCACACGCATTTTAAATTCGAATTTTTGGAATAGAATTCCCAAAGGACAATCTAACCAACAAAACCGAGAACAATCAGGCGGACTAGGAAACTCATCCACATCATCTACAACATCGCATTTCTCAACTATAAACCTACGATTGTAGGAGGAAACTCCAGTCGTCTTGTGCACCTAGTTAGAAACTCAGTTCGAAAATTACACATATCAACAGAATAGTAAAAATAATTCACTGTATTGCCAGAACTCGACCCAAAATTGCAGACCCAAGTAGGTGACATAATTTTGGAACCACCAAGTGATGTGTACTCTTGAATGAGTGATGTGTACTCGATCTTATCTCCATTAATTGGAAGAACAATTTGGCTTCAAATTTTTACGTTACAAATGCAAGTAATTTATGTAGCAAGAGAATTTGGGCACACAAAGATATCTATCAGTCCATTTCATCAATTTCAGTACAACTGTACCAACTCTTGCAACGCATCTGCTTGTCTTGATGTTGGAAGGAAAATGTTGATACCCATGTAAATTAATATTTATTCGACGGATCAAAGTTCTGCCGGACCGAATTTTAAATTCTGCTGTAAAGGGTGATACGGTCAAAATTTGGTCAAGGGAAAACGCGTGTAAATCGGTGAAATCGTTTATTTAAAAAATCAAATTAAATTTATTTTTCAAGTTCAATTAGTATAAAATTCAGGAAAAATATTCAGTTAGGCTTTCGCTTTTCCAAATCCGAATTGCCAGGCCTCACGCTTGACACCTGCCATCAGATTTTGTACAGCCACCTTGTCCACCTTCTTCGCCGCAGAAAGCCAGTTTGCCTTGAACTGCTGCTCGTCCTTAGCAGTTTTTTTTTGTCTTCTTTAGGTTCCGCTTGACAATAGCCCAGTATTTCTCAATTGGGCGGAGCTCTGGCGTGTTGGGAGGGTTCTTGTCCTTGGGAACCACCTGCACGTTGTTGGCGGCGTACGCCCATCCATGGCCTTTTTATCGTAATGGCAAGATGCCAAATCCGGCCAAAACAGTACGGAACAACCGTGATTCTTCAGGAAAGGCAGCAGACGTTTATTCAAACACTCTTTCACGTAAATTTCTTGGTTGACAGTCCCGGAAGCTATGAAAATGCTGCTTTTCAAGCCACAGGTACAGATGGCTTGTCAAACCAGATATTTCTTTCCAGACTTCCTGGCTGTCGACAAACGTTCCCCAAACACTTTAATTACATTTGTAACGGTTGACTTGGAAACTTTTGGCGATTTTGCCAGCTTTGCGTGCGAGAAGCTCGGATTTTCGCGATGCGCGAGCAAAATTTTGATACGCTGCTCTTCTTGCTTGGACGGCATTTTGACAACTGAAGAGTGAATTCCAAAATCAAAATAGGAGCAACATTCTACACACACACACCTTCAAAATGAGGGGTGTTCAGGTTTTTTAAATGCAAAATTGAAAGAAATACGTCAAGTTTATATTGACCAAATTTTGACCGTATCACCCTTTAAGAACCAAATATAAAAATATTATTAAACATTTTTTGGAGATTTTTATGAGGAGTTTTATTTTAAATTAGGGATTTTTGGGGACAAAAGCCTCCCAATTTGAGGACAAACACAAAGAAATGTTGACAACACCGCTCACAAGTAAACAAAATCATAGCTTTTTTTCCGGAAAAGTTTTTGGGACGTATTATATTTCGAAGATATAATCACAATAGGCCACCGAGATCTTAGACCTTGTCCACCTAAAAGACAAAGTCTAAGCCAAAAGATTATTCTTGACTCAAAACTCCAAAGACATAATTCGTATGGCTTTCGAAGACATAGAACAGCCACTTTAGGATTTGGCTATGCAAAATTTCATGAAAAGATATGGTACGCTAGAAGTGTTCGTGATGGTCATTTGGCTGATATTATTTTTCATTATTCCTCTTCATTAAAAAACAAGTGAGTAAAATAGAAAGTCAGGCGGGTCCGATTAATATCATACCTAAACCACCCCAGAGTGAATTAGTAAACAATAAGTTTCTTTTGGAGTGTTGAATCCGCATTTTCTTATATTATGAAAATTATGGAGTTTACATGTTTATTTCAATTTTACTCATAATGTGAACAGGAAACGCCTAATATTAGGAGACTTATCTGGTCTTTTACACTACGGAATTGGTTATGTATAGTGGCAGCCGCGCATATATGCATGCTCATGTAGACTATTCAGTCTCATTGTAATACCACAGTGTGGAACTTCTCTACTTATCATTGAATGGTGCCCTATTCTAGTTTAATCCATTAATGAACAAAGATACTCATTTTTAAGACACGAGTCCGAAGGAGTTCAAACATTGCGCTGGAGTGAGACCACTAGAGAAGCTTTTGAACACACTCAGAATTTCACCAGCATTACTGAGGTGGGAAAATACAGCCGCTGAAAAACTTTTTTCGGTGTTGGTCGAAATGGATTTGAACCACAGCCCGTGTGTAATGCAAGCGCGGGCATGCAAACCATTGGCGACCCAACGTTTGCGTCCCACCTACAAGAGTTTTGAAATAGACAACTAATATTGAAGGTCTTATTAAAAAAATAAGGAAATCGCTCAATTAGTGTGGTAATGTAGCCAAATTTGTGAAAAAATCGGGCAATAATTATTTATTATGTAAGAGCTTATGTAAGTCCTAAGTTCTATGGCAGCAAATACATAATAATTTTTAAATTGTGAGTAACATTTGTCAATAAATAAGAGAATTCTTGGGACAAAATTTGGGAAATCGAGCTGCGCATATATATGGGAGCTACATTCTAAACGTGAAATCGGATTTTGGATGATGTTTTGCAGGTTTTTGGTAAGATCGTAATAAATAGGCCACATTATAAGTCAAATTAAGGTTACTAGGCGCAATTTTGAAAAAACGGGCGATACATATATATATGGGAATGCTATACTGTTAAATCTGAACGCGATTTGGAATTGATGTTTGGCAGTTTGGTTGCTATTGGATAGTAGAGTTACGCTTTGCTGAATTTGAGGTAAAGATCAGTTAAAAAAATGAGGCAACCTATGGTCAAAAGTAAGGTTATTAAAGGGATAAAGTTTTTTGAAATCCGGACGCTAGCATATATATTGGAGTTATATCTAGAATCTGAAACGATTTGGATGATATTTTGCAGTTTTGGTTGATACTATGTGCCTAAAATTTTTACGTAAGATCGGTTGATAAATAATGGCCAAATTTGGGAAAATCGGGCGATACACATCAATCTGGAGAGCTTATAGCTAAAATCTGAACGCGATTTCGATGAAATTTTGCAGCATACAGTTAGAGATATAGGAGGTTACATTTAGCCAAATTTGAATACAATCGGTTTGATTCAATTAATTGGTTATATGAACCAAATTTGGAAAATGGGGCAATACATATATAAACATATGGGAGCTTATGCTAAATCGCAACCGATTCGATCAAAATTTTGGCAAGACTTTAAAGGTGGATGCAAAATATTACTTTGTGCCAAATTTGGCAGACGAAGCGCGGTTGTAAAAAAAAGTGCAACGTGCCGCCATTTGTCCGAATCGGCGATATATTATATATGGGGACTATATCTAAATTTGATCCAAATCCAATAAGCCGTTCGTTCCCTAACCCTGTACCAAATTTTAAATAAAATCAGGTTAATAATGCGAACACCTGAATCCTTGTGAAAACAAATACAAATGGAAGACGTAAGGACCGGACGAGACCCAAGCGCTAGAATCGACTGCAGGTGCGTGAATATTCTGATCGAATCGGTATAATATTTTATGGGGTTTAAAGATCAATATATCTGGTAGGCACAATTTTTTTGTTGGCCAGATTTCAAAACGTTATTATACCCTGACCACCTAATGTGGTTTTAGGGTATAAAAAGAAAAAACATGCTTGGAGGAACTCCTTACATATGGCAGCTATTTAAAATCGCATGTGCGCTAAAAGTGTGTGCCATTTCCGCGAAACCGGCTTAAAATTGTAACATAATGTTCATGTGTGAAAAACCGTTATGTAGAAATCTCTAAATGCATTATTCTTTCGGTTATATATTGAGCCGATATAACATTATCAACAGAATTATATTATTGGAACAAATTGCTTTAAATACTGAAGCTAAGTTGCATCATGGATTTAGAAAACGGGAATTGCCATCATAAAAATTGCTTCTACAAAAGACATTAAAGTTAATTTCTATTGATTTTTTAGTTTGAGTTTTCTATGGATTTGGGTCTTCAACAATACTAACCAATTAGTATGTTTAGCTAATTAGATCTTTTTGTTTAAGTATGGAAAACATGCATTTAATGCTAACATTCCAGTTTTGAATACATTGCATGTATGGCATCGTATCATAGAATTTGTTATGTCCATATCCAGCAATGTAACGAATGGTCGATTTTTTCTTATAAAATTAGCAATGAACATGGCCTGCTTGCTGAGCTTGTCCTCTTGTAAATATCCGCATTTGGAAAATCACAAAATCAGCATGGAGTAATACTAAGGGCTTAAAAAAAAAAAAAAAATCGGCCAGCGGGTTTATGTTGTTTTTCGCTAATTGTATACATTAAATTTAATAATGCTCATGCTGATGGTAGTAGCGCAACAGTATTTCATCAGCAGCAGCTAATAATAATAATGAAAAAAAAACTATATTATAAATAATAGAGAGATCAGCTAAGGAAGGGCTTAAGTCTGGAGTAAACTTGTTAACTGTCATACGGGCTACCGTCCAAAACTAGGTTTACAGGGCTTTCATTGTGGTTGAAAGCATGGTTTTTTGATGAACCACGCTCCAGATGCTCCTTTCTTTGTACTCCATGGTTCACTCTTGAAGAACTTAGTGTTTAAATTTCGCAAAAGAACTTCATCTACGGTTGGCTAGAATTGTGGCATTATTTAACCTCCACCAATAGGATGAGGGTATATTAACTTTGTCATTCCGTGTTGTAAGCCATCGACATATTGCTCTAGAGACCCTATAAAGTATATATATTCTGGTCCGTGGTGAAGATTCGGAGTCGATTCCTAAGCATTGTCCGTCGATCTGTGAAATGAACGCTAAACTTCGCGAACGAAAAGCTTATCGACTTGAAACTTGGTCACAATTTAAGTTATGATTGATGTAGGTCGGATGACTGGCAATGGGCCATGATCGGTAACTTGTTTTTACCTATATTACGCCATATAAACGGGCCCCCCAAGATTTGGCTTACGAAGCCTCCTTAAGAGAAGCATATTTCATCTGATTGGCTGAAAATTGTGTCATGGTGTTGGTATATGGTAATCTACAACCATGTAAAATTGGTCGACAATCGGTCGTCATTATTAATGTATAGCCCCCCATAATAAACGCGATCCGCAGATTTGGCTTGCGGAGCTCAAAGAGAAGCAAATTTCATCCGATCGCAGCTTGTAAATTTGGTACACTGGTGTTGGTATATGGTCTCAACAACCATGCAAAAATTGGTCCACATCGGTTCATAATTATATATAGCCCCATATAAGACCGAATCCCAATCCAAGAAAAAATCAGCGATTGCCACTCGAATCAAAAATAATCATACCAAAATTGTATTGCCATAGAAAATTTTTATCAAAAAATATTTATCCAATCACCAGAAAAATCAGGTTGCCTATTCGAGCCAAATAATCTACCAAAATTGTATTTGCCATAGAAATTTTATCAAAATTTTATATTTCTATAGAAAACTTTCATCAAATTTATTTCTATAGAAAATTTTGTCAAAATTTTTATTTCTATAGAAAATTTGTCAAATTTTTATTTCTATAGAAAAATTTTGTTCAAAATTTTATTTCTATAGAAAATTTTGTACAAAATTTTATTCTATAGAAAATTTGTCAAATTTTATTTCTATAGAAATTCTAAAATTTTTTTCCATAGAAAATTTATGAAGCATTTCATAGTTGGAGAGGAAATATTTT
Source organism: Haematobia irritans (assembly GCA_003123925.1). Lineage (NCBI taxonomy): Eukaryota > Metazoa > Arthropoda > Insecta > Diptera > Muscidae > Haematobia > Haematobia irritans. Next base: position 22,901 of record PGFW01004613.1, read on the forward strand.
GCAAAATCTTTCCATACATCAAGAATTCTACCAATTAGTAAAAAAATCTGCCATTTTTTGGTAGACCTCGTGTTCATTAAATGTATGATACGCCCTTTATAAAGCGACGTCCATATTTCAACGTTCTGGCTACTAAAATTACGCGCACAAAGTTCATATCAATTAAGTCCATATGCGGCCAAGATCTGAATAATATACGCTATTAATGCGACCTTCTGTTGTCTATTATGGACGCATAGACCTAATCATACAATTTAGCAGAAAAATTTGGGGTTTTTAAGAACTTTCAAGATCCTTGCCATTCGACGCGTCTTTAGTAGAAGTTTTCTACCTCAATCCATGGTGGACGGTACACTAAGAATTCGCCTGCGCCGAACTT
>PGFW01004613.1:24746-49800 GCA_003123925.1 Haematobia irritans
ACCAAATATAAAAATATTATTAAACATTTTTTGGAGATTTTTATGAGGAGTTTTATTTTAAATTAGGGATTTTTGGGGACAAAAGCCTCCCAATTTGAGGACAAACACCAAAGAAATGTTGACAACACCGCTCACAAGTAAACAAAATCATAGCTTTTTTCTCGGAAAAGTTTTTGGGACGTATTATATTTCGAAGATATAATCACAATAGGCCACGCGAGATCTTAGACCTTGTCCACTAAAAGACAAGTCTAAGCCAAAAGATTATTCTTGACTCAAAACCTCAAAGACATAATTGTATGGCTTTCGAAGACATAGAACAGCCACTTTAGGATTTGGCTAGCAAAATTTCATGAAAACGATATGGTACGCTAGAAGTTTCGCGTGATGGTCATTTGCTGATATATTTTTCATTATTCCCTTCATTAAAAAAACAAGTGAGTAAATAGAAGCAGGCGGCGATATAATCATACCCTAAACCACCCCCAGTAATTAGTAAACATAAGTTTTTGGAGGTTGAACCGCATTTCCTTATTTATGAAAATTATGGAGTACAGTATTGCAATTTTATCATAATCTGAACAGAAACGCCTAATATTAGGACTATACTTGGTCACACTACAGAATTAGGTTATGTATAGGCAGCGATATATCATGCTCATTAGACTATTCAGTCCATTGTAATACCACAGTGGTGAACTTCTCTCTTATCATTGAATGCTGCCCTATTCTATGTTAACCTTAATGACAAGATACCTCCTTTTTAAACACGAGTCCGAACGGAGTTCCAAATTGCAGTGAGACCACTTAGAGAAGCTTTGAAACACTCAGAAATTTCACCAGCATTACTGAGGTGGGAAAATACACCGCTGAAAAACTTTTTTGGTGTTTGGTCGAAACTGGATTTGAACCCACGCCCCGGTGTATGCAAGCGGGCTGCAAACCATTGCCCACGTTGGCTCCCACCTACAGAGTTTGAGACCACTAATATTGAGGTCATTATTAAAAAAATAGGAAACGCGCTCAATTAGTGTGGATAATGTAGCCAAATTTGTGAAAATCGGGCAATATATATGTAAGAGCTATGTAAGTCTAAGTTCTATCGGCAAATACATCAAAATTTAAATAGTAACATTTGTCAATAAAAAGTAGAATTGACAAATTTGGGAAAATCGAGCTGCGCATATATATGGGAGCTACATCTAAACGTGAATCGATTTGGATGATGTTTTGCAGGTTTGGTAAGATCGGTAATAAATAAGGCCACTATAGTCAAAATTAAGGTTACTAGGCGCAATTTTTGAAAAACGGGCGATACATATATATATGGGATCTATATGTAAATCTGAACCGATTATATCGCCCCCGATTTCGACAAATGCGGGTCACGTTTGCCACTTTTTTTACTAAACCGGCGTCGCCAAATTTGTCCCACCAAAGTAATATTTGCATCACCACTTTAAGTCTGCAAAATTTTGTCGAAATCGCGTTGCCCGATTTAGATATACCTCCATATTTTTATATATGTATTGCCCCATTTTCCAAATTGGTCATATAACATTATTTATCAACCGCCATGTATTCAAATTTGTCCTAAATTGTAACCTCTATATCCTCTAACTGTATGTGCCAAAATTTCATCGAAATCGCGCTTCAGATTTAAGCTATACTCCCATATATGTGTATCGCCGCATTTTCCAAATTGGCCATATTCAATCAACCGATTCTTACTAAAAATTTAGCACAAGCTATCAACCAAAACTGCAAAATATCACCGAAATCGGTTCAGATTAAAGATTATATACTCGCAATATATTGTAGCGTCGATTTTCAAATTATCCTAATAACCTTACTTTGGTGACCATAGTTCCCCTCATTTTTTTAACTGATCTTACTCCAAATTCAGCACAATGGCTACATGCTACTCATAATGGCCACCAACCTTGCCAAACATCATTCAAATCGGTTCGACTTTCACATATAGATCCCAATATATATGTATCGGCCCGTTTTTCAAAAATTTGCCGCCTAGTACTTAATTGTTGATATAGTGGCTCTTATTTATTACGAATCTTAAACCATAACCTCCAAACATCTCCAAATCGGCATTCACGTTTTAGATGTAGCTCATTATCTATATGCGCAGCTCGATTTTCCCAAATTTGGTACCAAAATAATTTTGCTTATTTATTGACAAATGTTATCAAATTTGAAAATTTTGATGCTATTTGCCGATAGGAACTTAGACTTACTAAGCTCTTACTAAAATATATTTGCCGATTTTCACAAATTTTGGCTACAGTTATCCACAGCTAATTGAGCGATATTTCCTATTTTTTTTCAATAATTGACCTTCAATCATTAGTGGCGTCTACAACTCTGTAGGGTGGAGCCAACGTGGTTCAATGGTTTTGCCATGCCGCCTCGTTGCCATACACCGGGGCGTGGCGTTCAAAATCAGTTTGACCACAACAACCAAAAAAGTTTTTCAGCGCGTGTATTTTCCCACTCAGCTAATGCTTGCGTGCAAATTTCTGCAGTGTTTCAAAGCCTTCTCTAAGTGGTTCTCACTGCCAATTTGGAACTCGTTCGCGACTTCGTGGTTTAAAAAAGGCAGCGTTTTTCATTAAGTGTTAAACATAGAATAGGGAGCGCATTCAATTGATAAGAGAGAGTTCACCACTGTGGTTATTACAATGCGACTGAATAGTTCAATGAGCATGATAGATATCCGGTGCCATATCATTAACCTTAATTTCTGTAGGCTGTAAACACAAGTTATAGCTCCTAATATTATGCGATTTCTGTACAGATTATGATTAAATTGCAATAAACATTGGGGGTACTCGCATAGTTTCACTAAGTAAGGAAGACTGCGGTTCAACCGCAAAACTTAATTGTTACTAATTCACTGGGGGGTGGGTTCTGGGTATGAATATAATCGCAGCACCCGCTGACTTCTCTATTTTACTTTCACTTGTATTTTTAATGGAGCAGGAATAATGAAAAATATATCAGCCAAATGACCATCACGAACACTTCTAAGCGTACCATATCTTTTTCATGCAAATTTTGCCATAGCCAAATCCTAAAGTTGCGCTCCTTCTATGTCTTCGAAAAGCCATACGAATTCATGTCTTTTGAGCGTTTTGAGTTTCAAGAATAATCTTTGGGCTAGACTGTTGTCTTTTAGCGGCAACAAGGTCTAAGATCTCGGTGGCCTATTGTGATATATATCTCGAAAATAATACGTCCCAAAAACTTTTCCGAGAAAAAAGCTTATGATTTTGTTTAACTTTGTTGAAGCGGTGTTGTCAACATTTTCCTTTTGGTGGTTTGTCCTTCAAATTGGAGCTTTGTCCCCAAAAAAATTTTTTTCCCTAATTTTAAAATAAAACTCCTCATAAAAATCTCAAAAAATGTTTAATAATATTTTTATATTTGGTTCTTAAAGCGTGATACGGTCAAAATATTGGTCAATTATAAACTTGACGTATTTCTTTCAATTTTGCATTAAAAAAAACCTGCAACACCCTCATTTTGAAGGTGTGCTGTGGTGTAGAATGTTGCTCCTATTTGATTTTGGAATTCAACTCTTCAGTTGTTTCAAAAGCCGTCCAAGCAAGAAGACAGCGTATCAAAATTTTGCCTCGCGCCATCGCCGAAAATCGCATCCTTCTCGCCCACGCAAAGCTGCAACAATCGCCCAAAAGTTTCCAAGTCAACCGTTACAAATGTAATTAAAGTGTTTGGGGAACGCTTTGTCGACAGCCAGAAGTTCTGGCAAAGAAATATCTTGGTTTGACAAGCCATCTGCACCTGCTGCCCTTTTGAAAAGCAGGCATTTTTCATAGCTTCGGGGACATGTCAACAAGAAATTTACGCTGAAAGCAGTGTTTGAATAAACGTCTAGCTGCCTTTCCTGAAGAATCACGCGTTTCCGTACTGTTTTGCGGATTTGGCATCTTGCCCATTACGATAAAAAGGCCATGGAGTGCGTACGCCGCCAACAAACGTGCAGGTGGTTCCAAGACAAGAACCTCCCAACACGCCAGAGCTCCGCCCAATTGAGAAATACTGGGCTATTGCTCAAGGCGGAACCTAAAGAAGACAAAAAAAACTGCTTTACAGGACGAGCAGCAGTTCAAGGCAAAGCTGCTTTCTGCGGCCGAAGAAGCGGTGGACAAAGGTGGCTGTACAAAATCTGATGGCAGGTGTCAAGCGTTGGCAGGCCTGGCAAATTTCGGATTTTGGAAAAGCGAAAAGCCTAAACTGAATATTTTCCTGAATTTATACTAATTTGAACTGAAAAATTTAAAATTTATTTGATTTTTTAAATAAAACGATTCACCGATTTACACGCGTTTTCCCTTGACAAATTTTGAACCGTATTCACCCTTTACAGCAGAATTTTAAAATTCGGTCACGCAGAACTTTTGATCCGTCGAATAAAATATTAATTTACATGGTTGAATCAACATTTTCCTTGCCAACATCAAGACAAGCAGATGCGTTGCAAAGAGTTGGTACAGTTGTACTGAAATTGATGAATGGACACTGCAAAGATATCTTTTGTGTGCCCCAAATTCTCTTGCCTACATAAAATTACTTTGCATTTCTAAACGTAAAAATTTGAAGCCAAATTGTTCTTCCAATTGAATGGCAGAATAGATCGGAGTACACATCACTCATTCAAGAGTTACACCATCACTGGTGGCTTCCAAAATTATGTCACCTAAACTTGGGTCTGCCAATTTGGCTCGAGTTCGTGGCAATACAGTGAAATGTATTTTTACTATTTCTGTTGATATGTGTCAATTTTCGAACTGAGTCTTCTAACCTAGGGCACAAGACGAACTGGAGTTTCCTCCTACCAAATCGATAGGTTTATAGTTTGAGCAAATGCGATGTTGTAAGAAAAAAACGATGCTGCATGAGTTTCCTATGTCGCCTGATTGCTTCTCCCGTTTTTGTTGGTTAGCATTGTCCTTTTGCGGAATTCTATTTCCAAAAATTCGAATTTAAAAGTGCGTGTGTAAATTTACAAAAAAAAAAAACCGCTGAACATATTTTAGCTGCCGCATAGTACGTTAAAATTACATTTTTATATCTGTAGATGTATTCTTCAGATCAAAGTGTAGGACGAATTTTTTATAAAATTAAATCATGATGTTTTACGAAGGAGTAGTTACAAAGCAAACACATCGGAGGGAAATTGGTTTTAAAATGTCGAATTGCTTTTAAAATAAACTAATATAAAAACAGGGCGAAAATTTTCTATTGCATTTCATTATTGTTGCAAAGTTTCTATAAATTTCATCCCCAAAAGTATAATTTTACAAGCCTTAATCGAAATATATTTTACAAGCAGAGTACGCATAGTAAAACGTGTAGGTAATATTTAAAATATGATTGATGTTTCATATACATCTACTATCATGCTAATTCTACATAATTCTATCACACATTCAGATAATATTAACTATTCCATTATCACCCTTCAAAGAAGTGTCAAATGGTTGTAAACACTTTCATACAAAGCTCTTCGAAGGTTGATAGGTAATTAAAAAGCTTTACTCATTTAAAATCCATAAACCCACGCCATCTATTTGAGGTTTAATATGAGATAATGGAATCAAACTTATCTGTGATGCCACCGTCTTTTCTATTTGGCCTATATCATGAAGTGAACACTAAAACACCAGGAAAATCACAAGAGCCGCATTTCGCTTTTCTTCGAAAACGAACGAATCGATATTTCTATTAGCCACTTAAAGTGTTTAATACGTCATGGAACATTTATAGCCCATAAAAGACTCAGCACTAACATTAACTTATGAAAAGTTATTTCCATGCAAATAAAAGCCCAACATAGCTTCATCTATGACGAGAAGCTACAACTAAACTAACAAAACCTTCAAAACCAACAGCAAATAAATGTAGACAAAAAATTGAAAAAGCCCTGCTGATATAAAAACATCTGCTCATTTCCTTGCCAACTGACAGCAAAGTGTCGCATTGTGTCAGCCTAAACACAAAATATTACTGTAGAAAAAGTTAGATAGTCTGAAATTTAAAATGACACAAAACTTATAAATCCACATTCATTGAATATACACTCAGCCTTAGAAACTGAAATAGCCTAAATAGAAAATAAATACATTTTCAAAGTTAGATATTAAACCAAAAATTGTATTTTCTATTATCATTCAATTGAAGTGACATGCTCTATTGTTACGAATTTTTTTAAGCATTCAAAAGTGTGCACATAAAAAAAGCAAATTAAAATTGATTTAACTTCAATTTGGAATTAAGGATAAGATGCCTGAATTTTTCCTAAACTCTTTATAAGGTAAAATGGGCATAAATGAGGAATACTCCGGACGAACGCGACTATTGATTTAGAATAAAATTGTAATGTAAAAATTAGATAAAGAACTAGGTATCAGAACACAAAAATTTTATTAAAGTCAAAAAAAATTTAATCACATTTATTTGCTGTGTAATATTTATTTCATTGATTCAATATGAATCGAAATAACTTGATTTCAGAAATCATTCACTTTTGCCGGCTAGTAGGTTTTGACCTATAATAATCTCCCACTAAAATACTAAAATAGTCTGTAGTTCGTTGTAAAACTCTCGAAGAGTCCTTTTTGAATGCGGAAGCTGGTGCAAAATAGCCAGAAGCAATTGAAATTTTTACATGCCTTGTCATAGGAAGCGAAGTATCGTAAGCATCGACTGCATTTATTTCACCGTAATTATTCATTATGTAATGATATTTCTGTATTTCAGAATTTCATTTAAAAACATAAGCAATAAAAAAAAATCCTTAAACTTCTTCGCAATTTTATCTAGCAAATATTTTATTAGCAAACTCCATAATGCGGCCGACGGTACACTTCTCACATTGTTTTTTTGTTTTAGTATTCCTTACGATAAATTACCCTGCTAAAATCAGAGAATTTAAATTTATTTGCCAAAAACTACGTACAAAAAAAAGAATTTTCATATATCACATCACAAAAAAACTTCTTATGAAGTGTTAAAATTGGACCCACCATCCATCTTTGAAGCGGCCATTTAAAAAGTACATGCCTTAGGAAAGAAGATTTTTTTTCTAGGTAATTTAATCTGGCTATCTAAATCAATATCTGGGTCTATCCCAGCATAAACATTGCTCATTCTTATTAGAATTATATTCCAGCCAAAACTTGTCAGTTTCGCCCAGTTAACAAAACTAAAAATGTAAAATAAGTAAATGTTACTTAAAAAACAAGTATATTGCGGCCGTAAGTTCGCGCCAGCGCCGAAGCTTATTGTACCCTCCACCATGCGATTGCCGTAGAAAACTTCTACTTGAAGCACTGTCATCCACAATCGACATTTACTTGCGGTTTCGGTAACCATTTGCTGGATGGCAAGGCTATCTTAAAACTTCCTACACCGCTCTTTTAAATTACAAGCGTAGTCCATACGCTAGTATATATTAAACTAAAAAAGGCCGATTAAATACGTATATAATTAAAGTTTTAAAGTCTTCTATAGAAATAAATTTTGACAACATTTCTATAGAAGTAAAATTAGAAAACATATTTCTATAGAAATAAAAATTTTTGCGACAAAAATTTTCTATAGAAATAAAATTTGACAAATTTTCCTTATAGAAATAAAATTTTTGACAAAATTCTTCCCATTAAACCTAAAAATATCTTGGTAGATTCTTTTTGGCCCTCGAGTGGCAACCATGAATATGAACCCGATATGGACCAATTTTTGTGCGATGGGATCGGCTATATATAACTATAGACCGTTATGGACCAATTTTGACATGGTTATTAGCGGCCTTATACTAACATCACGTTGCAAATTTCAACCGGATTGGATGATTTTGCTCCTCAAGAGGCTTCCGGAGATCAAATCTGAGGGAACGGTTTATATTGTGGGCTAATATATACAATTATGGACCGATTATGGACCAATCTGGCGTGTTTGTAGAGACCACATTTCTAACACCATGCTCCAAATTTTCAACCCGTATCGGATGAATTTTGCTCCTCCAAGAGGCCCTCCGGAGGACAAATCTGGAATCGCATTTATATGGGGGCCTATATATAATTATAGGAACCGATATGGACCAATTTTGCATGTCATTTAGAGAACAGTATACCAACACCATGCTCCAAATTTCAGCGAATCGGATGAAAATTTCAGCCGCGATCGGCATAGAATTTTCGCTTTCTATATGAGGCTCGCAAGCCAAATCGGGGGATCGCCGTTTATATGCGCGGGCTATATATAATTATGGACCGATTGTGGACCAATTTTTTGCATGCGTCATAGAGAACATATAACCAATACCATGCATCCAAATTTCAGCACAAATCGGCATGAAATTTGCTTCTCCTTAGAGGCTCCACAACCCAAATCGCGGGGATCGGTTATATGGGGGCCTATATTTTAATTATGCGACCGATATGGACCAATTTTTTGCATGGTTGTTAGAGGCACCATTTTATACTAACAACCATGCTTACCAAATTCAGGCCGGATCGGATGAAATTTGCTTCTTCTTAGAGCGATCGCCCAGCCAAAATTTTGGGCGGCGTCCGTTTATATGGCGGCGCTATACGAAAAAGTGGAACCGCATATGACCAATTTTTGCCCATGCGTTGGTAGAGGACCATACTACTAACATCATTACCAAATTTAGCCGGATCGGCATGAAATTTGCTTCTCTTAGAGCAATCGCAAGCCAAATTTGGGGCGTCCGCTTTATATGAGGGCTATACGTAAAAGTGCCGACCGATATGGGCCATTTGCAATACGTTCCGACCTACATTCAAAATAACAACTACTTGGCAAGCTTTCAAGTCGATAAGCTTAGTTTCGCTTCGCGAAGTTTAGCGTGATTCAACAGACGGACTGACGGACATGCTCAGATCGACTCAGAATTCACCACGACCCAGAATATATATACTTTATTGCGGAGCGCTCTTAGAGCAAAATATTTCGCATGTTACAAACGGAATAACAAGCTTATATACCCCCATCCTAATGCGTGGAGGGTATAATAATACTAATATTTTTTTTTTTTTGTTTTTATCAAATCCCTTAAAATTTATTTATGCCCAAGGACACCCTTATATTGCGAAAAAGAAATTTCCATCTGAGTTGAGGATTATTATGCCTGCACTCCCCAATAAAATACATGCTGTCAAAATCGAGTGATGGTCAATAAAATTACTCCAGATATTCATACTTTCAAAAATTCATTCACGTGAACCAAATGCAACAGCCTGAGGCCTTACTTTGAATACATGCATATATCCAATTAGCAGTGGGACGTTATTTAATAATATTTTGTATAAAATAAAATCATAAAAAAACAAGTAAGTAAAGTAGAAAGTCGCCGCGGGCCGGACTATTATTTATACCATTCACCACTATGTAGGACCAAAATTTGGTGCTTTGTAAACTACTTTGTGGGAAGGTATTAAATGAAGGCTTATTATTCCCATATAGTTTCAGCGATAGGCTGGCAGGCCTGCATGTATCAGGCTCACATTAGGACTTTCAGATCCATTGTTCATACCACATGGTGAACTTCTCTTCTTAATCACTGAGTGCTGCCGATTACCATGTTAAGCCTCAATGACAAGGGACCTGCCTTTTTTATAGCCGAGTCGAACGACGTTCCCACATTACAGTGAAACCACTTAGAGAAGCTTTGAACCCCAGGAAATGTCACACAGCATTACTGAGGTGGGATAATCCAGCGCCATGAAAAACTTTTTTGGTGTTCGTCGAAGCGAGGGAATTTTCGCCAACCCACGACCTCGTGTATGCAAAGGCGGGCATGCTAACCATTTGCCACCACGCCGTTTGGCTCCCTATATTCCATATACAAATATTTGCTTATCTTAAACCCGATTTGGAGGCAATTTTTCATACTTCTCCCAAATCTTTAGAATTAAAAATTAAATCATCTAACATCGATTGCGGCAAATACAAAGCTGCAGCAATGCTAATACAATTATACAAAAGCATCATTTATAATTTATCGCGGCGATACATATGTATTCCAGATATACGGACAATTTGAGCTATTTTTAAAAATGTTGCGTTAGATCTCGGCCAAGATATTGCATAAATTGTGGTTGTGATATAATTATTAGCCGAATTTTCCACACGTCGGAGCCATATTTAAAACTCAACCGTTCTCTGGAAAGTCTGGCATTACCAGCGTTGCCAGAATTGTTTCACCAAAAACCGCTAGATTTGTCCAAAAAACTAGCCAAAAAAAGCTAAAAAATTTTTAAAAAATAGTAGAAAAAAGCTAAATTTTTTTTTGTATCAAAAGTCACATTTTGCATTGCAAATTAACTTTTTTATTGCAGTTCTTTGATGCTAAAAAAAATACAAACTTCAAAACTTTATTTCCTTAATTATCTTCTATGTTCGGTTCCAACGATTTTTGGGTATGATTCAGAGTCAAATTTTTGAAAATTTATTGTTTTTACAGCATTTTTTGAGCTATCACAGTGCTTTAAAACGTGCTAACGACAACATTAAAAATTTCCAAATTCAAGACTCGACTTTAAGTAGAGAATTATTCTTGCTGTATACGTTTTTAAAATAAAATGCTTGAAAACTCTTTCTATTTTTGAACGCTATTTTGGTTTGTGGTCAAGATTACAAAAAACTCCACAAATTTAAAGCGACTAATTTAATTAATTTTAAGAATTTTTTAGAATTGCCACCATAAAGCCTTCTTTCATTGAAAAGATACGCATTTTTAAGCTTGAAATCACTTAACTATAAGGACAAAACTATTTTATCGGCTTTTGACCAAGTGAAAAAACAGTTTTTTAACATATATAAAGAAATTTCACAAATGCTTTATAACCAAATTCGCGTTCGTATTTTAAAGACATGTTGAAAAATCTTTGGCCTTGCATGACAATACTTTTTCAGTGCTACAAAGCCAATTCACATCTACCTATTTTAATATAGTAATATCATAATAACTTTAGAATACGTATTATGATAACATAAAAAAGATTAAACGAGTTCAAATGCTATTATTCCTAATAATTTACTACACAGATTTATATAAGAATTCTGTATAGGTAATAGTAGATTTTAAAGTTTACGCATAAAACATTTATGAATAACGAGGAAAAAACTTTACAACAAGCGTGTATTTGCTGCCCAAAAATGTCCGGCATTAAATGTCTGGAATCATTATTAAGCCTGCAATTGAGCTTTGAAAATATTGCGGAACACCTTATTCTGGCAGCAGACTTTAGATAAAAACGAAGTTTTATCCATAATTCAATAGATACATGTCGAAAGAAAGAAAAAAGCTAAAAAATAGCTACAAAGGGCATGAAAAAGCCAGAAAAAAAGCTAAAAAGCCTAAATGCATTTTTTTCCGCTAAACGTCTTCAAAAAGAAGCCAAATCTAGCGGGAAAAAGCTAAATTGCAACGCTGGGCCATTACCAGTTGTGTAGGATATGACAATGATATGGGGAATTTAGTGTAAATGTGGCGTATTTTGGCCATATTAACGGAAGAACAAATATATGGCATATTTTGCCGTCATATTAACCAGCAAGAGCAAATTGAATGGAGGCCTCCTGTCATGATGAGTGCTAGAATCGGCGCCAAAAAAAATATGGGAGAACATATCTAAATCTGCAAACCGCATCTTCAACCAAATTTTAGCACAACTTAACGATACTACTGACTGTTTTCATTATCTTTGGGTGCAACCACAGCTTATGGTTGCAACAAAAACATTTTTTTTTTATTGACATAACGAATATTTTTCATTATGACAATAAAAATGTTCATTCATACTACGAAATTTTTCGTTATTAAATCAAAAACAATAAACATATTTATTTATGTATGATTTTTCATTGACTCAATTTTAATGACAAAATTCCTGAATAAACTGGCGAAACTTTTTTTTAACCATGTACAATAGATAGAATATTGCTTAGTGCAAACAGATAGCAATATTGCCAATAGCTGCCAATATACAGTTATTTTACCTTATTCCATCTTTTAGAAGAGAGCGATAAAAGAGCATTTGGTGCTGAGAAACGCTAAATAGCCCGTCAGAAAGTTGCGAATTTAATTTTATTTGCTGGGCTAAGGTCAAAGCGCTAGGCAGCAAGCATAGAATTGCCTTGGGTAGATGCGGATACCGATAAAACAAACATATTTAATTATAAAAAAAAAACCTTTTTAAAAACCCATTTAAAAAATCCTTCTTGTAACATTTATGTTTCATGCAAATGACTACCTAATTCTGACGACCCTTGCTAATTGTATTTTTTTTTTTTTTTGAAGTGACAATGCTTCCTCTATCTAAAACTTGTTAGAGTATACACTTCGATTTTTATGCGCTGTCACGTCAATAAATTCTTGAGCAAAAAAGTATATGAATTAACTCTGTTCAAAAATTAAACGACGCGCTAAAGATTTATGCGAACAATTTATATGATGTTAACAGTTAAGTGTACTTATATCGAAGCGATGTGAATATAAATCTCATTGAATGTCTTTGGAATCTAGTTTTCATTAAAGGAACCACTTTATACATTTTTAAGATCAAGTCGAACTTATATTCTTACGACTAAGTAGCCCAAAAATATAGGTAGCTGATACGAACTACTAATTAAGTCTCATTCGATATTATGTATGTTTTATTGCACAACTGGTTTCTATTTATTTATACTTAACATATTAACATGCCCCAAAATGTTTTTGTATATGTAGGAGCTACCGTGGTGTAATGGTTAGCGCATGCCCGCCTTAGCATAACAAGGTCGTGGCGTCCCGTTCCTGCCTCTCGCACCGAACACAAAAAGTTTTCCATGGTGAGATTATCCCACCTTCAGTTAATGCTGGCTGACATTTCTGAGGCGTTGTCAAAGTTCTCTAAGTGGTTTCACTGCAATGTGAACGCCTTCGGACTCGGCCTATGAAAAGGGCAGCCGTCCCTTATCATTGAGCTTAACATAGAATCGCGACAAGCTCTCAGTATAGAGAGTAAAGTATCGATTCTATGTTAAGGCTTCAATGATAAGGGACCTCCTTTTTCATAGCCGAGTACCGAACGGCGCTTCCACATTGCCCAGTGCAAACCACTTAGTAGAACTTTGAAACCCTCAGAAATGTCACCAGCATTACTGAAGGTGCGCGGATAAAAAAAAAAAAAATCCACCATGGAAAAACTTTTTGTGTTCGCGTCGCAAAGCCAGGAAACCGGGACCCCACGAACCTTTGTGTATGCATAGGCGGGCATTGCTAACCATTACACCACGCGTAGCTCCCTACAATATACAAAAAAACACAGTTTTTTGGCATGCTTAATATGTTAGTAATAAATAAATAGAACCAGTTGCTCAATAAAAACATACAATATATACCAATGAGACTTAATTAGGTAGTTCGTAATCAGCTCCCTATATTTGCTACTTAGTCGTAGAATATAGTCGACTTGATCTTTAAAATGTATTAAAGTGGTTTCCTTTTAATGAAAACTAGATTTTCAAAGACATTCATTGAGATTTTATATTTCACATCAGCTTCATATAAGTTACACTTAACTAGTTAAACATCATATAAAAGTTCGCCATAAATCTTTTACGCGTCGTTAATTTGGGACAGAGTAATTCATATACTTTTTTTCTCAAGGAATTTAATTGCACGTGACAACCATAAAAATCGAGTGTATACCTCTAACAGTTTAGATAGAGGAAGATGTCACTCAAAAAAAAAAATACATTAGCAAGGTCGGCTCAGAATTACGGTAGTCATTTCATGAAACAAAATGTACAGAAGGATCTTTAAATGCTCGTTTTTTAAAAAAGGTTTTTTATATTAAATATGTATTGTTTTATTCGGATAAAAATTTGCCCATACTTACCCAAGGCAAATCTATTGCTATTGCTCCTAGCCTTGACCTTACCCAGCCAAAAATAAAAATTAAAATAAAATCGCAACTTCTACCTATTTTTACGTTCTTACAGCACCAATGCTTCTTTTATCCTCTCTTCTAAAAAGATGGAATAAGTAAAATAACTGTATATTGCACTATGCAATAATTCTATACTGTTGCACTTAAGCAATATCTATCTTATGTACATGGTTAAAAAAAGTTTCGCAAATCAGGAATTTTGTCATTCAAAATTGAGTCAATGAAAAATGCATACATAAAATATTGTTTATGCTGTTTTTTGATTTAAATTAACGAAACATTTCGTAACTATGAATGAAACATTTTTATTGTCATTAATGAAAAAATATTCCGTTATGTCAAATAAAAAAAAATGTTTTTGTTTGCCACCACTACATGCTTGTTCACCCAAAGAATAATGAAAAAAACAGTTCAGCTTAGTATCGTTAATCAAGTAGTCTAAATTTGTTGAAATCGCGCTTTCAGATTTAGATATGGGCCTCCCATTATTTTTTTTGCCCGTTTACACTTCAATAATGACCACGGAGGCCCATACCATTCATTTGCTCTTCTGGTTAATATGACAAAATATCCATATATTTTGGTTTCTTCCGGTTAATATGGCCAAAATACCACCAATTTACACTAAATTCCCCATATTCATTGTTCAATATCCTACACACTGTAATGCCCAGCGTTGCACAATTTAGCTTTTTTCCCGCCCTTAGATTAGAGCTTTTTTTGAAGACGTTTAGCGGAGAAAAAAATGCATTTAGCTTTTAGCTTTTTTTCTGGCCCTTTTTTCCATGGGCCCTTTTTAGCCTATTTTTAGCTTTTCTTTATTTTCGACATGTTTATCTATCTTGAGATTATGGAATAAAAACTTCGTTTTTTATCTAAGTCTTGCTGCCAGAATAAGGCTGTTCCGCCATATTTCAAAGCTCAATTGAAGCCTTAATAATTGATTTCCAGCACATTATGCGCGACATTTGCAGCAAATACACCTTGTTGTAAAGTTTTTCCTCGTATCATAAATGTTATTCGTAAACTTTAAATCTACTATTAACCATACAAAATTCCTTAGTATAAACTGCTTTAGTATAAAATTATTAGAATATATAAGGCATTTGACTCGTTTACCTTTTTCATGTTATCATAATACGTATTCTAAAAGTTTATTTATGAATATTACTATATTAAAATAGTCAGATGGACAATTGCTTTGTTACACTGAAAAAGTATTGTCATGAGGCCAAAGAATTTCATTCTTTAAAATACGAACGCGAATTTTGGTTATAAAAGCATTTGTGAATTTCTCTTATATGTTAAAAAACTGTTTTCCTTTCCAAAAGCCGATAAAACGTTTTTGTCCTTTATAGTTAAGTGATTCAACTTAAAAATTGGCGTATCTTTTCATGAACAGAAAGGCAATATGGTCAATTCTAAAAAATTCTAAATTAATTAAAATAGTCTATTAAATTTGTGGAGCTTTTGTATCATTGACCACAAACCAA
This sequence comes from Haematobia irritans, assembly GCA_003123925.1. NCBI lineage: Eukaryota > Metazoa > Arthropoda > Insecta > Diptera > Muscidae > Haematobia > Haematobia irritans. Next base: position 40,240 of record PGFW01004613.1, read on the forward strand.
AATAGCGTTCAAAATAGCAAGCAGGTTTCAACATTTTATTTTAAAAACGTATACACAGAATAATTCTACTTAAAGTCGCAGTCTGAATTTGGAAATTTATGTTGTCGTTAGCACGTTTTTTAAAGCACTGTGATAGCTTCAAAAAAATCTGAAAAAACGAATAAATTCAAATTTGGACTCTGAGATCAATTACCAAAATCTTTGCGAACCGAACATAGAAAATAATTAAGGCCAAATAAAGTTTTGAATGTGGTATTTTTTTTACATCAAAGAATGCAAAAAAAAGTTAAATTTCAATCAAAAATGTGACTTTTGATACAAAAAAATTTAGCTTTTTTTCTAGCTATTTTTTAAAATTTTTTAGCTTTTTTTTGTGCAGTTTTTTGCGGACAAATCTAGCGGTTTTTGCTGTAGAAACAATTACTAGCAACGCTGGTAATGCCAGGACTTTACCACACGAGAACGTTGGAGTTTTAAATATGCGCTCCGACGTGTGCGAAATCGGCCTAATAATATATCACAAACCACAATTTATCACATATCTTGCGCGCAGACTAACCAACATTTTAAAAATTACTCAAATTGTCGTAATATCTGGAATACATATGTATCCCCGCATAAATTATCAAATGATCTTTTGTATAATTGGTAATTAACATCTGCTCCAGCTTTGTATTTCCCATCGATGTTTTAGATTGATTTAATTTTTAATTCTAGAAAAGATTTGGCAAAGTATGAAATCGCCTTCCCAAATCGGGTTTAAGATACACAATATTTGTATATGGGGAATATAGGGAGCCACCGTGCGTGCAATGGTTAGCATGCCCGCCTTGCATTACACGAGCCGGTCGTGGGTTCGCATTTCCTGCTTCACGAACACCAAAAAGTTTTTTCAGCGTATTAATCCCACCTCAGTTAAATGCTCGGTCACATTTCTGGGGGTTTCAAAGCTTCTTCTTAAGTGGGCTTTCACTGTAATGTGGACCGTCCGGTTCGGACTCGGCCTATAAAAAGTCGAGGCTCCCTTGTCATTGAGCTTAACATGGAATCAGGGCAGCACTCAGTGATAAGAGAGAAGTTCACAATGTGGTACACAATTGGACTGAACAGTTCTAAGAGCCTGATACATCAGGCTGCCCCCACCTATCCTAAACTATATGGAATATAAGCCCTTCATAATACCTCCCAACCAAAGTAGTTACAAACACAAATTTGGTCATTCTACATAGTGTGAATGTATGAATATAGTCGGCCGCCCGACTTTCTTACTTACTTACTGTGTTTTTATGATTTTATTTTATACAAAATATTATTTAAATAACGCTCCGCACTCCTAATGCGAATATTATGCCATGTTATTCTAAAGCTTTAAAGCCTCACTGCTTGCATTGTTCACGTAATGAATTTTTGATGTATGAATAATTGAGTAATCTTATTTAGACATCACTCGATTTGACACATGTATTATTGGGGAGTTTTGCAGCAAATATCCCTTCAACTTCAGCATTGCGAATTTCTATTTTCCAATATTAAGGCGGTCCTTGCATAAAATAAATTAAGGGATTTGATAAAAAACAAAAAAAAAAAAATATTAGTATTATTATACCCTCCACCAATAGATGGGGGTATATTAACTTTGTCATTCCGATTTGCTAACACATGCGAATATTGCTCTAAGACCCTCATATAAGTATATATAAATTCTGGGTCGTGGTGAAAAATCTCGGAGTCGATGCTTAGCATGTCTCGTCCGCTCGTTGAAAATCACGCTAACTTCCGATACGAAACAAGCTATCGACTTGAAACTTGGTATAAGAAAGCAATTGTTTATTGATGTAGGTCGGAGGTATTGCAAATGGCCAATCGGTCCACTTTTGTACCTATAGCTCCTCATTATAAACGGCCCTCCAGAATTTGGCTTCGGAATTGCTCTAAGAGAAGCAAATATTTCATCCGATCGGCTGAAATTGGTACATGGTGTTGTATATGGTCTCTTACAAACACATGCCTAAATAATTCGTCTAACATCGGATCCCATTTATTGTCGTATAGCCCCCATATAAACGGCGATCCCCAAATTTCGGCTTGCGGACCGCCTAAGAGAAGCAAATTTCATCGATCCGCTGAAATTTGGTACAGGGTGTTGTATATGGCTCTCTAACAAACCATGCAAAAATTGGTCCATATCGGTCCATAATTAATATAGCCCCCATATAAACCGATCCCCCGATTTGGGTTGGGGAGCCTCATAAGAGAAGCAAATTTCATCCGATGGCTGAAATTTGGTAGCATGTAGTTGGTATATGGTTCCTCTAAGACCATGCAAAAAATTCGGTCCACACGGTTCCATAATTATATATAGCCCCATATAAACCGCATCTCCCCGAATTTGCGCGCGGAGCTCTAAAGAAACGAAAAAATTTCATCCGATCCGGCTGAAATTTCATCCGATTCGGCTGAAAATTTGGAGCATGGTGCTGCGTTATCATGTTTCTCTAATTGACCATTGGCAAAAATTGGTGCCATATACGCGCTCAATATTATTATAGCCCCATATAAATCGCATTCCCCAGATTTGTCCTCCGGATCCCTTCTGGAGGCGAGGCAAAATTCATCGATACCGGGTATGAAAATTTGCGAGCCATTCCGGTGTTAGAATGTGAGGGTCTTCTAACAAACACGCAAGAATTGGTCCATATCGGCTCCATAATTATATATAGCCCACATATAAACCTTCCCCAGATTTTGCATGTCTCCGGAGCCTACTTGGAGGAGCCAAAATTCATCCAATCCCGGTTGGAAATTTGCCAACGTGCATGTCTAGATTAAGCCGCCCCTAATATCCATGTCAAAATGCTCCCATAACGGTCTATAGTGTAGTATATAGCGATACCCCAATCGCCCCACAAAAATTGCGTTCCATATCGGTTCATATTCATGGTTAGCACTCGAGCCAAAAAGAATCTACCAAAATTTAGGTTATATGGAAAATTTGTCAAAATTTTATTTCTATAGAAATTTTGTCAAAATTTCTATTTCTATAGAAATTTTTTTCCAAATTTTATTTCTATTAGAACAATTTTTTCTAAATTTTTACTTCTTTATTATAGAAAATGGGTCAAAAATTTTATTTCTATAGAAAACTATTAAACTTAATTATATACGTATTTAATCGCGCCTTTTTTAGTTTAATATATACTTACGTATGGACTACCTTGTAATTTAAAAGACGGTGTAGGAAGTTTTAAGATTACGCTTTCGCCATCAGCAAGTGTACCGAAACCCAAGTAATTCGTTGTGGATGACCAGTCTTCAGTTAGAGTTTCTACGCAATCCATCGGTGGCGGGTACATAAGCTTCGGGCTCTGGCCGAACTTACGGCCGATATACTTGTCTTTTAAGCTAACAGTTTCTATTTTACATTTTTAGGTTTGCTTAAACTGGCGGCGAAAAACTGACAAAAGTTTGCTGGAATATAATTCTATCAAGAATGAGCAATGTTATGCTGCGCATAGACAGCATATTGATTTAGATCCAGATTAAATTACCTAGAAAAAAAAATCTTCTTTCCTAATCGGCATTACTTTAATGGCCCTTCAAAAAATGAGGTGGAGTCCACATTTTAACACTTCATAAGAAGCTTTTTTGTTGACTTGATATCTATGAAAATCTTTTTTGGCTACGTTAGTTTCTTGCAATAAATCTTAAAATTCTTCTGAAAATTTTACAGGTAATTTTATCGCCTAAGGAAAACTAAACAAAAAAACAATGTGAGAAGTGTTACCGTCCCCATTATGGCAGTTGCTATAAAATATTTGCTAGATAAAAATTCGAAGAGTTAAGATTTTTTTTTATTTCCTTTATGTTTTTAAATGAACATCTGAAATACAAGAAATATCATTACATCTGAATAATTTACGGTGAAATAAAGCCAGTCGATGCTTACGATACTTCCTTCCTGACAAGGCCATGTAAAATTCATTGCCATTCTGGGCTAATTTTGCACCACTTCCCAATTCAAAAAGGACTCTTCCGCAGAAGCTTACAACGCAACTACAACTCATTTTATATTTTTTAGTGGGGAGATTATCTATAGTCAAAACCGTACATACCGAGCAAAAGTAATTGATTCTGAAATCAAGAGTTATTTTTTCGATTTCAGTATTGAATCAATGAAATAAATATTCACACAAACTAAATGTGATTATTTGACTTATAAAAATTTTGTGTCTGATACCTAGTTCTTATCTAATTTTTACATTACAATTTATTTCTAAATCCAATTAGTCGCGTTCCGTTCGGAGTATTCTCTATTATTTATCCCAATTTTACCTTATAAAAGAGTTTAAAAGGAAAAATTCAGCAGTCTTATCCTTAATTCCAAAATTGAGTTAAATCAATTTAATTCTTTTTTTATGTGCACACTTTGAATCTTAAAGAAAAATTCGATAACATAGACAGTGTCACTTCAATTGAAATGATAATATAGAAAATAGCAATTTTGTTTATCATATCTACTTGAAATGTATTTATTGTTCTTATACTTAGCTTATATTTCAGTTTCTAGCTGATGTGTATATTTCAATGATGTGGCATATATAAGCTTTTTTGTTCCTGTCATTTTAAATTCAGACTATTAACTTTTTCTTACAGTATAATTTTTGTGATTTAGGCTGACCAACGCATTGCGACAGCTTGCCTGTCAGTTGCAAAGGAATGAACAGATGTTTTTATATCAGCAGCGGCTTTGTTCAAGTTTTTCTGTCTACATTTATTCTCTGCTTGGTTTTTGAAGGTTTTGTTAAGTTAGTTGTAAGCTTTCTCGATCATAGATGAACTAGTTGGGCTTTATTTCATGGGAAATACTTTTCATAAGTTTAAACTGTTACTGAGTTTTATGGCTATAAATGTATCATGACGTATTAAACACTTTAAAAGTGCTAATAGACAATATCGATTCGTTCGTTTTCGAAAGAAAGCGATGCGCTCTTGTGATTTTCCTGGTGTTTTAGTGTCATTCAATGATAATAGCCAAATAGAGAAAAAAAACGTGTGCAATCACAGATAAGTGATTCCATTATCTCATATTAAACGCTGCAGTAGAATGGCGTGGGTTTTGGCGATTTTAAATGAGTAAACTTTTTAATTTACCTACAAACTTCGCAAGAGCTTTGTATGAAGTGTTACAACTCATTGACACTTCTTCGAAGGGTGATAATGGAATAGTTAAATTAATCTGAATGTTTGATAGGAATTATGTATGAATTACAACTGATCAGCTAGATCGTTATATGACATCAAAAATATTTAAATATTAAACCTACACGTTTGGACATGGCGAGTACTCTGTTGAAAATTCTATTTTCGATTACGGCCTTGTAAAATTATACCTTTTGGGGATTGAAATTTTAAGTAAATTTCAAAAATAATGAACTGCAACTAGAAAATCGCCCTTGTTTTATATAGTTCTATTTTAAGAACAATTCGACAGTTTTAAAACAATCTTCCCTCCGATGTGTTTGCTTTGTAACATATCGTCCATTCGTAAAAACATCATGATTTTAATTTATAAAAAATTCGTCCTAAGCACTTTGATGCTGCAAGAATACATCTTCTAAACAGGATAAAAATTGTATTTTTTACCGTACTATCGCAGCTAAAAATTTCACGTGTTTTTTTTTGTAAAATTTCCACACGCATTTTAAATCGAATTTTTGGAAGTAGAAATTCCCAAAGGACAATCTAACCAACAAACTGAGAACAATCAGCGACTAGGAAACTCAAATCCACATCAATCTACAACATCCGGCATTTCTCACTTAAACCTACGATTGAGGAGGGAAACTGCCAGTCGTCGTTGCTGCCCACGCTAGTTAGAAACTCAGTTCGAAAAATTACACATCATCAACAGAATAGTAAAAAATAATTCACTGTATTGCCAGAACTCGACCCAAATGCAGAACCCAAGTAGCGTGACATAATTTGACGAACCACCAGTGATGTGTACTGCTTCGAATGAGTGATGTGTACTCGTCTTATCTCCATTAATTGAAGAACAATTTTGGCCTTTCAAATTTTACGTTTACAAATGCAAACGTAATTTATGTAAGCAAGAGAATTATGGGTCACAGCAAAGATATCATATCAGTCCATTTCATCAATTTCAGTAAAACTGTACAACCTCTTGCGAACGCCATCTGCTTGTCTTTGATGTTGGAAGGAAAATGTTGCATACCATGTTAAATTTTAATATTTATTCGACGGATCAAAGTTCTGCCGGACGAATTATTAAATTCTGCCTGTAAAAGGGTGATACGCGTTCAAAATTTGGCTCAAGTGGAAAAGCCGGGTGTAATAAATTCGGTGAAATCGTTTTATTTAAAAATCAAAATATAAATTTATTTTTCAAGTTCAATTAGTATAAATTCAGCGAAAAATTATTTAGTTAGGGCTTCCGCTTATTTCCAAATCCGGAAATGCCAAGGCCCTGCACGCCTTGACACTGCGCATCAGATTTCTGTTACAGCCACCTTGTCCACCTTCTTCGCCGCAGAAAGCCAGTTTGGCTCTTGAACTGCTTGCTCGTCCTTAGGCAGTTTTTTTTTGTCTTCTTTTAGGTTCCGCTTGACAATAGCCAGTATTTCTCAATTGGGCGAGCTCTGGCGTGTTAAGGGAGGTGTCTTGTCCTTCGGAACCACCTGCACCGTTGTTGGGCGTGCATACCACTCCATGGCCCTTTTTATCGTAATTGGCTAAGATGCAAATCCGGCCAAAAAAGTACGAACAACCGTGGATTCTTCAGGAAAGCAGCAGACGCTTTATTCAAACACTCTTTCACGTAATTTCTTGGTTTGACAGCTCGCCGGAAGCCTATGAAATGCTCTTTTCAAGTCCACAGTACAGATGGCTTCTGGTCAAACCAGCATATTTTTTCTCAGATACTTCCTGGCTGTCCGACAAAGACGTTCCCCAAACACAATTTAATTACGATATTTGCTTAACGTTGAACTTGAACTTTGGCTGATTTTGCCAGCTTTTGGCGTGCGAGAGCTCGGATTTCGTCGATTGCGCGAGCAAAATTTTGTGATACGTCTGCTCTTCTTGGCTTGGACGCATTTTGACAAACTGAAGAGTGAATTACCAAAAATGCAAATATAGCGAGCAACATTACTACACACACCACTTCAAAATGCAGGGGTGTTTCAGGTTTTTTAATGCCCAACAATTTGAAAGAAATACGTCAGAGTTTATATTGACCAAATTTTGAACTCGTATCAAGCCTTTAAGAACCAAATAAAAAATATTATTAAACATTTTTTGGAGATTTTATTGAGGAGTTTTATTTTTAAATTAGGGATTTTTGGGGACAAAAGCCTCCCAATTTGAGACAAACACCAAAGAAATGTTGAAACACGCTCACAAGTAAACAAAATCATAGCTTTTTTTCTCGGAAAAGTTTTTGGGACGTATTATATTTCGAAGATATTAATCACAATAAGGCCACGACGAATCTTAGACCTTGTCCACCTAAAAGACAAAGTCTAAGCCAAAAGATTATTCTTGACTCAAAACCTCAAAGACATAATTCGTATGGCCTTTCGAAGAACATAGAACAGCCCACTTAGGATTTGGCTATGCAAAATTTCATGAAAACAGATATGGTACGCTAGAAGTGTTCGTGATGGTCATTTGCTGATATTATTTTTCATTATTCCTCTTCATTAAAAAACAAGTGAGTAAAATAGAAAGTCAGGCGGGTCCGATTATATCATACCCTAAACCACCCCCAGTGAATTAGTAAACATAAGTTTTTGGAGTTGAACCGCATTTCCTTATTTATGAAAATTATGGAGTACATGTTTATTGCAATTTTATCATAATCTGAACAGAAACGCCTAATATTAGGAGCTATACTTGGTTTTACACCTACAGAATTAGGTTATGTATAGTGGCAGCCGATATATCATGCTCATTAGACTATTCAGTCCATTGTAATACCACAGTGGTGAACTTCTCTCTTATCATTGAATGCTGCCCTATTCTATGTTAACCTTAATGACAAGATACCTCCTTTTTAAACACGAGTCCGAACGGAGTTCCAAATTGCAGTGAGACCACTTAGAGAAGCTTTGAAACACTCAGAAATTTCACCAGCATTACTGAGGTGGAAAATACACCGCTGAAAAACTTTTTTGGTGTTTGGTCGAAACTGGATTTGAACCCACGCCCCGGTGTATGCAAGGCGGGCATGCAAACCATTGCACCACGTTGGCTCCCACCTACAGAGTTTGTAGACCACTAATATTGAGGTCATTATTAAAAAAATAGGAAATCGCTCAATTAGTGTGGATAATGTAGCCAAATTTGTGAAAATCGGGCAATATATTTATGTAAGAGCTATGTAAGTCTAAGTTCTATCGGCAAATACATCAAAATTTTAAATTTGAGTAACATTTGTCAATAAATAAGAGAATTTTGGACAAATTTGGGAAAATCGAGCTGCGCATATATATGGGAGCTACATCTAAACGTGAATCGATTTGGATGATGTTTTGCAGGTTTGGTAAGATCGGTAATAAATAAGGCCACTATAGTCAAAATTAAGGTTACTAGGCGCAATTTTTGAAAAACGGGCGATACATATATATATGGGATCTATATGTAAATCTGAACCGATTTGAATGATGTTTGGCAGGTTTGGTTGCTATTATAGTAGATTACCATTTGCTGAATTTGAGTAAGATCAGTTAAAAAATGAGGCAACTATGGTCAAAAGTAAGGTTATTAGGGATAAATTTTTGAAAATCGGACGCTACATATATATTGGAGTTATATCTAAATCTGAACCGATTTGGATGATATTTTGCAGTTTTGGTTGATACTTGTGCTAAATTTTAGTAAGATCGGTTGATAAATAATGGCCAAATTTGGGAAAATCGGGCGATACACATATATGGGAGCTATAGCTAAATCTGAACCGATTTCGATGAAATTTTGCACATACAGTTAGAGATATAGGAGGTTACATTTAGCCAAATTTGAATACAATCGGTTGATAAATAATGGTTATATGACCAAATTTGGGAAAATGGGGCAATACATATATAAAATATGGGAGCTATATCTAAATCGCAACCGATTTCGACAAAATTTTGCAGACTTAAAGGTATGCAAAATATTACTTTGTGCCAAATTGCGGCACGACCGGTTAGTAAAAAAAAGTGCAACGTGACCCATTTGTCGAAATCGGGCGATATATATATATGGGAGCTATATCTAAATTTGATCCAAATCCAATAGCGTTCGTCCTACCCTGTACCAAATTTAATCAAAATCGGTTAATATTGCGACCTGAATCCTGGAAAAACAAATACATGGACAGACGTAAGGACGGACGAACACCAAGCGCTAGATCGACTCAGGTGGTGATTCTGAGTCGATCGTATATATTTTTTATGGGGTTTAAAATCAATATATCTGGTAGGCACATTTTTTTTTGGGCAGATCAAAGTTATTATACCCTGACCACCTATGTGGTTTAGGGTATAAAAAGAAAAAAAA
>PGFW01004618.1:16703-29592 GCA_003123925.1 Haematobia irritans
GCGATTGCTCACATCACCTTGCTAGCTGTAACATAAAGGACCGTGTAGCAAAGTAAAAGCGGGCAAAGCGTGGACCCCAACGTAATGTTGTTCAACTCGTAATCGCGAATGGGTTTCATTAGCATTTCTCTCTAAAGAGCAATCGTTGATAAGGGGTGTGTTTCGGGTCGAGGCGATTTGCCTGTACATTTTTTGTATATCGGCACTGAAGACTACTTTGAACATTCGCCACTGCATAATGAGTACCAGTAAATCTTTTTGAAGGGTAGGACCAGTGTATAAAGTATTATTCAAGCTATTACCGTTAGTTGTTTTACAGGAGGCATTAAATACCACCCGTACCTTAGTTGAAGCTCTCTCTGGCTTCACAATAGCATGATGGGGTAAGTAATATTGGGTATTTGGGGGAGTGTCGGGGTTGTAAGAAATGGGTGACATGTGTCCTAGGCTAACATATTGCTTAGAGAACGTTGTCAATACTCTTTTTTTAATTCCAGATTTCTCATCAAATGTTTCTCATTGCGTAGAAATTGAGCCATAGCGATATGTCGTGAGTTTCCGAGATAAAATTTTGGTTTTCCGAAACGGTAGGCTTACCTGGTAGCGACCTGATGATAATCTCAATGTGGTGTGCGTGTAGATTTCTTCACAAATGTCATCTCTGTGTGACTTATTCGATTTCTCGGTTATTTCCTCTATTCCCAAAACGCTTGATTGAGTTATCAAGGTCACCGAAGTGAAATGCGATATCTATGTTCCTAATAACCTGTTTCTCATCTATGGGGCCAGTCAGAATCCAACCGAATTCCGTTTCCTGCGGCCACTAGACTCCGAAGCACATCCTTCCTAATGCCGGTCCTTAGTATCTGAGGATATTACGTCGCCTCTAGTATAAAATCTATAGGCCTCTCTCAAAAACCATGGGTCCGCCTAAACTCCATTGTCTCTATATCGTCAATTCTGTGTGGGTAAATTGAATGGGTTGGTAATGTTCGAGTAAGGGTTTTTACACAATCGCCTGAATAGTCAAATCAAAATTAGTCGAGTGTTAGAACGGAGTACCACTTCGCATAGCTTAGTTGACCTAGCCGAAAAAACTTCATTTAAACCAAGAATTTCGGCAATAAATTGGAATTGTCGTACCTATGTAATCTCGACGAATAGTTTCGAGATATGAAAGAGAATGCGACGGGCGATTCTTTTAGCGCGGTGGCAGGATACGAGAACATTCAACAATAACATATTACATTGCTGTACTAAGCAACTTCTTTCCGATCGTCGCTAATTTACAATTTGATTGAGTAAGTGTCGAAAAATGTCTGCGAACGTATTTACATTAGACGTTGATGGTGGTTGTTATCCGTACTAAGGACAAGTATTGGCAGCCGACGTGTGGTTTGTGAAGCAGGTGTGTGATGCCTTCTACCACAATGTCTTGATTTGAAGGGCTTACTACTTCCTTAAGGTTATGTGAAATAGGCTAAGCAATTGTAGCAACATCCATTATTCCTTTACAAACTCTAGTCCAGTTCGCGACTCCTAGCATTGTAATATTGGGCACTCTTCGAATAACGATGCATCGATTCACAAAACTTGCAAATGGGAGGCAGATATCCTCGTTCTTCAGACGAGTGTCGAATGCAATGATTGTTCGAACTCCGTTGTTACTTTTCGATTTACTAATTCATTTCTATTCTGCATGTACGGTCAGGTGAAAGTTTTCCTCTTACAAACTACATGACTCTTATTTTCACCTTTTATACAAGTTAGGAATTGACCCAATGATTTTACATCGCCACTGATTCTTAAGCTTTATACGGTATTAGTTTTTAGAAAAGTGTCCATCTCTCAGCCATTCTGGCAAAACGATGACGGATCACTCAGGCGATTCTTCGAACCTTTGAAGGTTATCAATGGGTAACTTTGGAGGAGCCAAAGATATATGAAATAGGTCCCAACAGTTGTATTTATGTTCAGGTGTTTTCAAACATGACTTATCAATCATTTATTCGTTCGTTGATAACCTTCTGACCGATGCTCCGCATTGCATGCGTCCAACTGAGGTAAATTTAAAAGCACCTTAATTTGGGCATTAACTTGCATTCTCCTATTTTCATATTGTTCCGTAAGATTTTCCCACGCTACGGAGAACCCCTCGTTGGTTAATGGCGCATTGTCCACAATTTCCCTAGCCTCCATTTCAGTTTTCTGTTTAAGATAAAATAGTTTCTCTACCCCACTGAGCCTCGAATTCTTTCCATACACAGCTGAAAACATATTCCTCTGAATGACGCCCAACAAGCATAATCCCCAGCAAAACTTTGTATATCACAAGGAGGTACGTTGAAGGAAGGATCAGAAGGCTTTTCTATGCTAACGTCTGAGGTTCCTCTTTTCAACAGTAACCCAAGTTGATCTATTGATTCATCTATCGAAATTATGGTCATACTATAACATTTTGCGACCTCCTTAAACTCCTCTGAATGTCCTCCATGTCAATTGTCGCTAGTGTTGGGCTGGATCATCCAATTAAAAGGAAGATTTCCATTAATAATGTACATACTTCTTAAACTATTTTCTCCCATAGCTTATTTCAATTTTCTCGCTTGTGGAATCGAAGATAGCATTGACATCTGTTCTGTTTTAAGCCTTACCATAATCATCAATGAAAGATGTTAGGTCGCTTACGATGCTTCTCTTCAAACTAGAAGCCATATCTTTCAATGAAACCATTATTTATATTTATTTATGAATTTAGCTTTATGTGATTTTGTGTACTTTACGCAAAATCCAACTCCAAATCCAATTAAGTTGAACAACGAGTAAGATGTTACTCACCTGTGCTTATGGGTGTTTTGTTTACCAAACTAGAGAGTGGTGGGGTTTCCGATTCGAATACGGCTTTTACAATTTTTCTCTAATTCTCTTTAGTATGATCTGCTTTATGTTTCTCTGTATAAACAACACGACTTATAACATGACTTCCTTAGTTGCCCTCTTCTTATATCGTCATATGGTTATCTGTTTTTACAATTTATTGCTGTGTTACTCTATGACTGTTAACCTTTCGTTAATCTCACTTGTTCTCGTTTTGCGCGACTGTATGTATGTAAATGATAATTGAATATGTAGACTGTATTTTTGTTTTTGTTTTATTTTAACTTTAATAAATAGGCCACACGTTTCTGTTCGGAAGGGTTCGAGGGACCATGTTTATACGAGTTCAGACCTAATATATAATTGTCTGATTTCCCTTTTTCTCGGAAAAGTAAATACCATATATACGAATCGCGTTTATAATTAAAAATTCACTTTATTGTAATTTAGGTTCACAGAGTTTATGATAGTAGAATTCACTTATAAGCTTAAGCTTAACATAAATAAAAGGTATCCAATTAGTTCACTTGATTTGAATTACTTGTAGAAGTATATGGGCCTCTCAAATGATGATTGGGTTTTTGCTGATTTATTATTTTTTTATATATATTAATTAGTTGGTCGTTCTGTGTGCGAACAGCTATTTCCATATTGATGCAAGAACGTTGTAATGTCCGTTCTTTAACCTTTTTTGTACTAATCCTCTCATCACTTTTGCAGCCACCCATTGAAGAGAGACCACGAACGTCAAAGACAACTTGCCACAGTGATATGGATATCAACCAAAGGTGGACCAGAGGGAACCTTCGATGCGAACAGTGGAATATTGCATTCTATGCAGTTATATGATTAGGCTGGCCTTTGATGGGATTTGTACCATTGTTACCATTTTCCTGCGCCATCTCTTTCAGTTATTGGAGGAATGCTCTTTAGAATCCATACATTTTTGAGCTATTTGCGTACTCATCAGGTGGCATAAAGTCACTCAGACCGTGTTAAACCCTTATCTAAGTTTTCCAAAATTCAGACTCGAGCTTCAGGTATACCTAAAGCCACGTTTCAAGTAAATTCCCTCTTTAAAAATACACCATATTCGATAACATTTTACGTTTTGCTGGCAATTACCAAATATCTTCGATTTCTTCCAATCATTCTGAATAATAATATTCTCCAATTATTTTGGGGACATTGAATTTTGTAAAAGGAACGGACAATGGAAGACGTGAACAATCGCTACGTTAGATAGATCGACTCAGAATTTTACCCACGATCCAGAATATATATTTACGGGGTCTTCAAACAATAGTTTTTGATGTCACGAACAGGAGTGAATAATCTTAGTTGTTGGTTCAGGTGACACCAACCATTTCCATGTGTTATTCACTATTTAGTATGTTTCCGTCTCTTCATCATCTATTGCTTCCTTTGACAAAGATTGATCATCATCATATTAACGTATTCCAGAACGAGTTTTCTAGGCTTCGCATACAGAAGCCTTGGTGAAAGGGAAGTACTATTCTTCGATTAGAGTCGTAGATCAGTACTATCCCGAAAGGGAAGAAGGAGTCCAATATCCTATTTCTTCTAAAGGAATAAGCCGGGACAATGGCATAAATGTTAGGACTCTTCGTTTCCTCCGGGGGGGGGGGGGGCGACGTCAGACACCATCTTGAAAATGTCATCAGTCATTAAGCAACCCAGCAAAGCACGCGTCGCCAAAAAAAGTATGCGTCGCCAAAAAGTACCACTGAAAATGTATTCTTTTTTGATCAAGAATGGTGCAAAAATTGGCGCAGAAGCGTATGAATTTGACATGAGCTTGTCATTGTGATGTCAACACGGCCGTTGCAATTTGAATTGCTTCACTTCTTAAAGTGTGATCCAAATTTCAGTGGTTTGGTTTTGGGTTTTTATATTTATATATTTTATAATATCTTATATAAATTTAAAATATTTATATTACTTTTTTCTATATATTTTTATGACTTTTATGCGCATTTTAATGCTTGGTCGAAAACCTTTGTCTTTGAAAGTTTTTCAAAAATCCAATTTTTTCATTGAATGGATTTTGCATTTTAATAATGGTACATTTGATTATTCTTAGTCTGTTTATGTTATATCCATTTAAAACAAAACAAGAATATCACGGGCACGTAAGTCTCGGCCAGGCCGATTCTTATATACCCTCCCGTGGATTGCGTAGAACTTCTACTAAAAGACGGTCGATTCCACAATTAAAGTACTTGAGTTGAGGCGATGGTAAGCACTTAACATCATCTTCTTAAAGTTGTGTAAGTTAGTCCAGCGGGACTATATAGTAGACAAAGAAAGGTTCGATTAATACGTTATATATTCAGTTCTTGCCGGTTAATATATAGGGAAGAATAATAACGAACCGATATGAACTTTGTGCTGTATTATAGAGCACAGAATTGAAATATGAACACGATCTACCAAAAATGTCAGATTTTTACTTTTGGCTCAGATTGTAGCAATTCTGATGTTTTGGAAATATATCCTCGTCCACTATGAAATGCTTCATAAATTTTCTATATGAAATAACAATTTTTGTGACAACATTTTCTACCGAAATAAAATTTCTGACAAAAATTTTGATATAAGAATAAAATATTTACAAAAGTTATCTATAGAAATAATTTCTTGACAAAAATTTGGGTATAAAATTTAACATTTTGAACAAAAATTCCAGAAAAACATAAAATGTTGAAAAATTTTCTATAGAAATCAAAATTTTGACAATTATATTCTTACTTAGAAATATAAAATTTTGAAAAATTTCGTATAAGCAATAAAAATTTGGCAGGATTATTTGGCTCGAGTGGGAATCGTGATTTTTCTCTGTGATTGAGGATCGGTTTATTTGGGGGTTTATATAATAATATAGATCGATACGGACCAATTTTGGCAATGGTTGTTATCGCCATTACACCAAGCGAAAGTACAAATATACAACCGGATCGGATGAATTTTGCTCCTACAAGAGCTCCGAGGTCAAATCTGGGATCGCGTATATAAGGGCTATATATAATTATGGGCCGTATATGGACCAATTCCGGCATGGCTGTAGAGACCACTATACTAAACACCACGTACCAAATATGCAACCGGCATCGGATGAAATTGGTTCTCTTAGAGGCTCCACAGCAATCTGGGCATCGGTTTATAAGAGGGCTAATATATAATATGAACAGAATGTTGAACCAATTTTTGCATGGTTGTTAGAGCACCATATCTAAAGCCATGTACCAAAATTTCAGCCGAGATAGGATGATAATTTTGCTTCTTCATTTAGAGGATCCACGCAAACCAAATTAGGGGTCCGTTTTTATTGAGGCGTATACCGGAAAGTGGAACCGATTATGGACCCATTTACAATACCATCCGACCTACATCAATAACAACTAAACATGTGCCAAGTTTCAAGTCGACGCAATATTTCGATGATGTTACAAACGGAAATGACAAAGTTAATCAACCCCCCATCCAATGGTGGGCGGGTATTACAAATTTAAATTAAAGGGATTCCTACACACCAGAGAAGAGATTGGTTCTGGAAATCGGTGACGTACATGAATATTCTACATTTATTAATATAAATATCAATTGCCCCATCTATGCTACTATTATTTCATCATACGTGGGTCTCTACTGACAATTTGTTTCGATTATGTCAATGATAATATTCTGCAATCATACGTTGGGTTTACCTTACAATGTTTCGATTATGTCAATAGGATTTACGTTTGTGATAAAGACAGACAGTCTGTACGAGCTAAATGTCTCGATACTTTAAAAAAATTTTGCCGTATTCGGAATGACACAACCGCCGTAATTAATGTCAAACTGTCACTTTGTTATTCAGCAATTACGGATGGCTTCACAACCGAATACCATGTGAATTATTGTTACAAATGTCATTTCTATTTAAAAATAGTTAATTTATGTCTAAGGGAAGACGTATTTTTTTAATTTTATCTTCCTGGGACTCGGAATGTAATAGATCGGATAAGAAATACACTTTCTCAATGGTCAAGGAGTGCTCCGAGACACCACTTTATTGTACCAATCTTCACAGTACCAACAGGTATTTAACCCTAGCATCCAGTCTGTCATTTGATCAATTAATCAAAACTTTTGTCTTTTAGATTAGTAAATTACTGGCCACTGGCCAGAGAGGTTGACAACTTAATTCCGTGCTAAAGCAAATAACATATAAACTCTCTCGATAGCTGGCGACGTCGGCAACAAGTAAATATTTGTAATCTGCTATAATCTCAATATGTTAGTAACGATCAGTACATATCAGCTAAACAGGGCAGATGTTCATGTTTTACATATGTTACGAGATGAGTCTTCAAGTTTAAATTTTTGGTGTCTCCATTTTTGTGTTGGGTATATACCCTCCACCATAGGGATGGGGTGGAGGGTATCGATGATATTTGCTCTGATATTATATATCTTAAAGTATTATATATCTCGTTTAGTCGTGCTGAAAATTTCTGAGTCCGATCTAGCCATTGTCCGTCGTCTATGTGAAATCACGTTAACTTCCGAACGAAACAAGCTATCGACTTCAAACTTGACACAAGTAGTTGTTATTGATGTAGGTCGGATGGTATTGCAAATACATATTGCCCCCATATAAACCGACCCCCAGATTTGGCTTGCGGATCCTCTTAGAGAAGCAACATTCATCCGATTCGGTTGAAATTTGGTACGTGGTGTTAGGTCCATAAATTGGCGTATTATATTTAGTCACCTGTATAACCGATCCCAGATTCTGCCTCGGAGCTCTCTTGGAGGAGCAAAATTCATCCGATCGATTGAACATTTGGTACGTTGGTAGTTAGTATATGGTATTCAACAGAACTATGAAAATTGGTCCAATCGCGTCTATAAATTATTATATAGCCTCATAGAAACCGAGCCACAGATTTGACCTCCGGAGCCCCATAACATAATTCAATTCGACTCGGTTGAAATTTAGGTTACATGTGCCAGTATTATAGCGCTATCACCATACAAGCCTGATCCATAATCGGTCTATGTGTAGTATAGCCCTATTATTAAAACAAACCACATATTTCAATTCTAGCTTCTCTAAATTACCGCGCAAAAGTTCATATCGTTTCGGATGCTTTCTGCGTAGTTTTGTTGTTTCGATTACGAATATATTATTAATCTAATTTATTTAATCAATTTTTATTTTGTTTGTAAAGTAATAAATTTTTTGCCACATAGGATGATGCGGCGGGGGCCAAAAAAAAATTCATGGCGAAGGATATACGGCTGATTTACAACCCAACTTAATCGCTAAAAAGTATAGATTGTATTTTATTCATACATTTGATTATGAAATACAATGAGTTAGATTTATTTTCAATTTCATATTTTAAAAAAATAAAATATACTATTTAATTGGAAGGAATTGGTTTTTAATTGCCGATTGAGTATATTAAGGTTGGGCAAACACACCGAATTGATGAAGAGTTAGCTTACAAGCATGTCGTCGGCAGACCCAACCAATACCACATTGGCATTCAGCTTGTGTCGACCGAATCAGTTCGGGTGACACAACTGACCAACTGTAGTTGCTACAACATGCAAAAAGGAGGTTGGCATAAATTCGGTTGTCACAACCAATCGTGTATGCATGTGTATGTAGTTAAAATAAAAAAAAATCTTTAAGGGAGACATTTTTGGAAGTGCTTTTAAAGTCATATGAATTTTAGAGTGCTTATTACTCTTGTCCATCCCATATCAATTTGAGTTTAGCTCGCATCCCGCAGACGGGGAGGACAAACGTTCTTGTTCATAAATTCAGTGTATTCGACATGGACTCATGTTAATATAAAGGGTGAGTTAAATTTCAGGGCGATGTTGAGTTTGAATAAAACACAAACCATTGTTTCGTTAGCTGGTGTGGCAAGTGGCACCGTTCCTGCTGAACCACATATTCGTTCCGCACATCATAATCTTCCAATATCGCGGGCCCAATAAAAGTTCGTTATATCATCTCACGGATAGACGAACACCTTCACAGATAAACTGTCTGTCTCCAAAAATGTAAACGCCTTTTTTCCCTAATCACTCCATACTTTGTATAATCGATTTAAACTTGCCTTAAGTCAACTCCGCTTCCATCCTATGGTTGAGGGTATTCAAAAATCCTTTTGCCACATGACAATATTTTTTTTATTCACGTGTACGGTCTACGAAATTGTTATAGCCCTTAGCTTCACTCATAATGAAGGTGGATGTTATAAATTAATTAACATATCCTTTGACTATGTTCGGTAATTTTTTTCTCTGTAAATGCTGCACGCTAAAACATCTCTCTTCGTCAATGCTACTCCTTACTTGGCTATACGGTCCTTATCCACTAGCAACAAACATAATAGAGAATTCGATGTATGTTGATGATGCCCTTGCTGGTTCGCACACAGTTTGTGAAGCTAGGAAATCACAAGAAGAGTTAATCTCAGCTTTAGATTCGGCGGGATTTCCATTACGGAAATGGATTTCCAATGTTCCGGAATTGTTCGTAGGGCTTCCACAGGAACATTTATTGAATGTCGATCTTTTGACGCTACCGGAAATGTCTACCACAAAAACTCTAGGTATTCAGTGGAACGCGAGAACTGATACATTTTTTCGATCTACCTTCAATTGAGCTCAAGCGTATTGTTCTATTTCGTATAGCCCGGCTATTTGACCCTGTGGGTTGGTTGACCCCCATTATTGTCACAGCGAAAATAATAATGCAACAAATCTGGCAAGATGATATAGGTTGGGATGAAAACCTAAAGCCTCACACACTACACAGAGAATACAGATTGGTTGGGACAATCGAAGTGTTTTTCAAAGGGTTACAACACAGGATCTAAATGGACGCTGCATGTGTGCTGCATGTTCACTTGGGGATCCTTTGTTAGGTGATAAGACAGCTAGAATGAATGATAAACAGATATTGTTGTCTTGTCTAGATTAGGCTTAAGATTTTCAAATTTATTTATGATATAAGTTTTATATTCAAATAAAGAAATACAGTAATTCATTTGGAGAACTCAACCGAGAATAGATTGAATTTGGGATTTCAAAATGGGCTCACCGCAATGGTTGGTCAAATGATAACTAATTGTACAAAGTCAGAGGTCGAAAGAAGGCACGGCCGATGTTATTCTTCACTTTGACCTTCGTTTAAATGTAGCAAACTTCTTTCAATAACATTTTTCGGACAAAAACACCAAAAAAATGACTTACAATAGCATAAGTAGAAATAGCTTGAGTGAAGTTTGGTTATTTTATGTTTATGTTATGAACCTTTTTGTTAGTTTTAAATGAATTTATTTACAATATATTTATAAAATAAAATGTTTTTTACTTTTTATTTGAGAAAATTGTGCTCCTTTTTCGTATGTGCTCTTTTTTATAAGCTGAAAGTGCTTTTTTGCCTCTTCAAAATCTGGCATTCCTCAGGTAGAAGCCCTTTCAATCATATACGATACATATTCGTCGTAGATTCATATATTACCAACAATTCAACTATGCCGAAATAAAATCTGTTTTAAATGAAGTCTGTTTCGGCTAAGTCAAATGAAAAAAAAAAAAAAAAAAAAAAAAAAAAATAGCTATGCGAAGTTGGTATCCGTTCTAACACTCGGGGATAATTTTGATTTGACTATAAGGGCGATTCTGGTTAAAAACCCTTACTCGATCATTACCAACCATTTCAATTGCCCACACAAATGAACTTAATATAGATACCAATGATTTACGGATCCATGGGTTTTTGAGAGCAGGCCTATAGTTTATACTGGCGCCCACGTCTATCCTCAGATATATTAAGATCAGGCATTAAGAGAATGTGCTTTCGAAGTCACGTGGCCGCGGGAAACGGAATTCGCTTGGATTCTGGACTGGCCCCCATATATGAGCAACAGGTTATTAAGGAACATAGTATCGCATTTCACTTCGGTGAACTTGATAACTCCATCAAAGCGATTTGGTGAAAATAGAGGGAAATACCGAGAAATCCAATAAGTTACAATAGCTATGAATAATTCTTAGCACTGGTCCCCTTCAAAAAGATTTACTAGGTACTCATTATGCAGTGGCGAAGGTCTTCACAGTAGTCTTCAGTCCCGATATACAACAAACACGTACAGGAAATTGCCCTCGCCCGAAACACACTACTTATCAAACGATTGCTCTATAGAGAAAATGTAAATTGAACCCATTACGCGATTACGGAGTGAAAACAGTTACGTTGGCGGTCCAATGCTACTCCTTACTTTGGCTATACGGCTCCTTATCCACTTAGCCAACAAACATAATAGAGAATTCGATGTATGTTGATGATGCCCTTGCTGGTTCGCACACGTTCTTGAAGCTGGAAATCACAAGAAGAGTTAATCTCAGCTTTAGATTCGGCGGATTTCCTTGCGGAAATGGATTTCCAATGTTCCGGAATTGTTGTAGGGCTTCCACAGGAACATTTATGAATGTGATCTTTTGACGCAGAAATGTCTACCACAAAAACTCTAGGTATTCAGTGGAACGCTAGAACTGATACATTTTTTTCGATCTATCTTCAATTGAGCAAAAACATCCAAGCGTATTGTTCTATTTCTATAGCCCAGTATTTGACCCTGGGTTGGTTGCCCCCATTATTGTCACAGCGAAAATAATAATGCAACAAATCTGGCAAGATGTATAGGTTGGGATGAAAACCTAAAGCCTCACCACTACACAGAGAATACAGATTGCGTTGGCGACAATCGAATTTATTGACCAACCTCCTTTTGGTAGTGTACCAAACTACCCACTCGGCAGTTGTGCCACCCGAACTAAATTTGCCGTCGGACACAACCAATATCTAATATGGTGTTGGTTGGGTCTGCCGACGACATTGGTTGTTGCTACCTTCATCATTCGGTTGTGTTGCCCAACCAGTTAAATATTATATTTTATTTTATTAAATATATGTATATAATATATCTAAATACAAAGTAGGCGACATCGAAAGATGAAAATTGCACTAAATCAACCATGTACCCTCTGCATGAATTGCGAAATCATCCCTATACAGCATGAAATCTTTACTAAAAATAAATAAAAATTGATTAATAAAAGAATAGGTAATATTCCTGCTTGAAACTAAAATACGATGGAACCATCGGCGGGCCTTATCTTAATGGTGAAACAATCGCGTTACTATTTGCATTGCAAATAACTCAAACAACCCTATTGTGAACATAATTCACAATTCGCCAAATTCTTGCAGAGGGTCCAGCCCATTTGTAAAAAATGTCTAAAATCAAAAAAGGTTTTCGGCGAACCTCCACGATTATTTTTTGATACATGCTAAATATTTAAGATTGTTGAGCTTTTTGAGTCTCTCTAAAAAAATTATTTACAATTACTAAACCACTTGCTTTATGATTTTTTGTCCCGCAGAAAAAACATTTTTATACCTTCATGCTGTTACATGTTGATGCCATTCATGGTGAGAGATGATAAAATTTTATGTTTTTGTTATCGTTGTCTCTATTTAAAATTTTGAAATAAAATTCTTTATTCTTCTCTTCAAAAAAAAAAAAACAAAACATGACATCTTTATAAATATTTTAAATGATATTCGGCTATGCAATAATATATGGCAACAGATCGGTGCGTTATCTTAAATTGACAGGTTAAAATTTTTCCTTTACGGATGGTCGTATCAACCAATATGAATCAAAATTATTCAAAGGAGGTAAATTTGGTTACTACAACCATTTATGTTGTGGCACAACAGAAAATCTGTTGAAAATCTCATCAAATGGATACAGGTATTGGAATAAATAATATGTAAATACAGAAAATTGGTATAAACAACTAATATTTATTTCTAAATATAGAATGTTCATAAGAACAACCGAATTCCAACCATTCTCTTCTCTGTGTGTACAATTTGGCAATCGTTTCTTCGCAACATCAAATACTACTT
>PGFW01004620.1:24098-36200 GCA_003123925.1 Haematobia irritans
GGAAACCTAAACAACACCAATACAAATAAACAAAGATCAATAAATAACTTTGAAATATAAATTGGAGAGCGAACAAAAGCGCAAAAACCAAAATTTAAAAAATAAAACAAATCGTTTTGAAAAAAAATAGAAAAAAAAAAATGACCACAAACAAGTATTCAATAGACCCCACCTACGGCCTTGCGCATCATCTCAATAGGTAGCAATTTAATTATGTTTAACTTGGCTTTGCTCATACAAACAAGCAAGCAACCATTTTTATGTTCATTAGATCATTGAAAAAAGTTTTAAAGTTTACAAATGAGTTTGATATTGCTGTTAAACTCAGAAAATGTGTTTAATAACAAATGGCCAAATTAATTTGAAAGTCATTTCGCGGTAAACCAAAACGTTTTATTCATTTCCCATTTGACAAGGAACAAGATAAAACAATCAACAAGAAATCAATCGACAAAAAGCTTCACGCAAACCCGATTTTTTTAAAATATCAGCTTTGGGTCTTCATACAAGTTTTTACAAATGCGTTTTTATAAGGATATTGCTCTTAATTTCAAGAAAAATTGTACCCATGAAGCTTCGTAGGAGATATCGTTAAGCAGCATTTTGCCTCCTAAGTTTTTGATTAAAAAATCGCCAAAAAAAGGGGCTTCGATTTCGCCAAAACTTGCAACAAAAAATAGTCAAAAATATCTTCACCTATTAAATACAGATCGTAAGAGTTTCTGACAAAAGGGATTAATAAACGCTTGGAAGACCCAGTTTTGAAGTTATCGCTGAGAGAACCCAGGCGCCATAAGTGGTCGGCGGAAGCATATCACGGATCCTGCTAGTAAGAAGTCGAAACATTGATCCCGTTTGCATGTTAGGAGGGACTACCCCCATTTTGAGTAAGTCCGGTTTAGTCCTTACGTTAGCTGGACAAAGTTATTACATATATTAAGCATTAAGGTGGCTTGAATTATGTATTGCAAACTATTTTCAGATTGCTATCATTTCTGAAGCGGTTTTTTTAAAAACGAAAAGCGTGTACGGCTGATTAGATTTACTGCCGCAGATGAACCAGTTCATTTTATTGTGTTATGTAAGGCTACAAAAAGCTTTATGAAACAATTGCATACAAAAATAAATACTCGTGATGGAATTTTCAAGACGTGAATAGCATTATATATTTTGCTGGCTATCGTTAGAGAGTAATCGATCATTTAAGTGCGAATAAAACCTCATAATATTTGCTCGTTATTCGTGATACTGGCCAGCGTTGATTACCATGCCTCAAAAAGACGGACAAAATTGCTAAAAATTACTTAGAAATATATTCCGGGAAATGTGAAGGCTCGTGAGCTAAACGTGATCGATATGTAGTATCGAGGGCCCATCGCATTGTACAAAAACTTAGTAACTGGAAGCGAAGCCCAGGGAGTTTGCATCGTTTCTACGAGTTTTGTTAAGTACGAAATTTTGGTTTCTGCCGTGAGAAAGCCATTCCAAAATTGAAGCTGTTTGTGAAACAAACAAAAATTGATCGGGGTTACTTGCCAAATTAGCGTCAGCTAAAAATAATTTTATAGGCCCACCTTGAAACCCAAACATTGCCTGCATGAATATAGTGGTGGACCCGCCCGTAAAGGCCAATGGTCTACTCCCCGCCTCTTATTCCACCGATAGTGGGTATAATAAAATTGCCGAATATCTATCGCGAAAAATTGCGCCTAAAGACAACTATTCTGGCTTCATTACTACCGTACAATGTCTATACCAATCTTTCCGGGATCACAATCCGTTTGGACTTTTGCCTTGTGGGCTATTTTTTATAGAGTAAGATCTTAATACGCGTTTCGCGAGAATGGGCACAAACTACCTCAGAGCCAACTTTTATTCACCATGTTTGTTTACTTTTTGATATACCGTTGATAGGCCCATAATTGAACGCCAAAGGAAGGCCAATTCGAAAACCAAATCTAAAACTGATTCTAAAATTTTGATGTTAATTTCCGACTTTTACTGTATTTTGGAAACAATAACATTAAAAAATGCTGGCGAAATATTGCCTAGTGTTTTACTTTGTTAGAATTACATATCAGCCATCCTATGTTATTCTATGATCTATGACCAAACATCTACAGAGAAGGTTATAAAACACCACCAGAAACATATTTTAGACTAATAGGTGACAAGGATTGGAAAATGCAGTACTTATAGTACTTTTTTCAAATATATTTTTCACCCTGATCAGTACCGGTAGTTTAACCCCCGCGAAATGATTTAGCTACCTTTGGTGATATATCACATTTTTTTACCCGAATCGGCTTTTTATGCGCTACAATTACTTTTGACAAAAATTAATTTTAATATTTGAGAAAAAAAGTCTTTTGCTTATTTCTTGCTAATTAGTCTTTTAAAAAAAATTTTGGCAAACACAGTCAAGTTCATGGGGAAGAAAAATTTATATTTGTATAGCCATAGTCAAAAAACACGATTTATTACTAGAATTTCAAGAATTTGTTTTAGTCGGAAACGCATGTGTTTCTATAACTAACTTCATCCCCACGAACACTTCCTAGATGAGAGTTTATACGATCACATACTAAAAATAATGCGAACCATTCGTCATTCACGGAATCGAAAGTTTGACACAAAAATAATCTACCAACATTTCTATAACAAAAACTACCAAAAAAAATTATTTTGCAAAAATTTATAGTCTTCAAGAAAATTTTTTGTTCAAAATTTTACTTTCTTACAGAAAATGTTGTCAAAATTGTTTTCCTTTGTCAAAATTTTAATTTTTATTAGAAAATTTTACCAAAATTTTATATTTACTATATAAAAAATTTGTTAAAATGTTAATTTTACTAATAAAATTTTGTGTAAATATTAATTTCTATAAAAAATTTTGTTAAATTTTAGTTTCATTTAGACAATTTTGTGAAAATTTTATTTCATTAGAAAATTTTTGTAAAAAATTTATTTTTTTTTTATCTTACATAAAATTTATTTGATTGTACCATGAAGTACAACTGTGGCAACCGTGATTACAATACTACGGCTAGTCTTTTTTCGTAAGGCGGATATTAAAACTAAAAAAAAATATTAAAATTAGAGGAGTTGACAAACAAAAATTGTTATTGTCTTTAAAATTCAGTGTTTAAAGGGAGCTTTATGACAATTAAATCTTCCAAATAGAATTTTTGTGGGAAATTTAGTTGAAAAGTACTTTTTTTGCTAAAAAAATACCTTTTATTGTACTTCTCTAAAAATGTATTTTCCATCCTTGATATCAGGTTGACAATTTAATAATAGGTGACGCCAAAAGATTTGCCTTAGCAGAACAAAAAAAAAAAATAATTTTGGCTTTTGAATGTTAAAGATTTAGCTTGGGACACCAAAAAAAGCCGGAATTGAATTCGACAACTTTTTTGAATACTTAATCTTATTTAACCTCTATTGTAATATAGTACCAATTAATGTTACCTCCCCATTTAAATTGATACGACCTATATTACAATTTTGTTTTTGTTGAATTGGCAAATTTTATCTTTGGGCGATGAGGAAAATAAAAAAAATTGGCAAAACAATGGCCAAAAATTCCGCTTTAATATGGACCAACAGTTAATTGACCTTGATTTGTTTAGCTTTTGCTGTATCTTTATTCTGAGTATTTATTACTTTCGAGTTTTGTTTCTTATGTTTTTCCGACGTTCTGTAGTTTTATTTGTAGTTAGTCATAACGTTTTGTTGAAATGTCCGTCCATCTTGATGTATTCATCTTGTAGATCTATTCGCCCAAAGCATTTGTTCCTCGTTATTTTTTCATTTAACTTTTTTTGATTCTTGTGGTTAAAGTTAATAGAGGATCTTAAATTGAGAGCATAGTTGACTAAGCTCACAGTTCGAATGGTTGATCTGCCTCTGTCTTGTTCTCTCTCTCTACTCTCACCATATTGTTATTAATATTTACAAATGTGGTCTTGTTTTTGTGCTCTTATTTCTTTGTTTCATCTTGTTGTAGGTGTTGTTGTTGTTGGTTTTCTTGCTCTTCTTGAATTTTCGGCGTCTTGTACAAGAACAACAAACAAAGCTCTAATAAACAGCTGTGTCTGTTAAGAGAGTTAACCCAAAATGTTAGCTCAACCAGCTCTAAGACATTTTATTGACCATTTAAACAATTCTGTCTGAGCGGAATTTCCAAGTATTTGCTTTTAATTTTATTTTTGCCAATTCCAAAAGCCCATACCAATGCTACACACCCCATCAACAACAAATCTCTGCATGTGTACCTGTTTTTTTCTACGGTAGTATTTTGTGTTTTGTGTTATTTTTATTGCTGCTAAAATTGAGAAATTTAATGGTTTCTACGGCAGTGGAATTTTAATATTTTCCTTAAGAATTTTTCCAAAATTTTATCTTTCTTTGTGGTTTTATTGCTAAGGGATTTCCATTAACCCAATTTAAGAAGGGAAGATTGTTTTTCGTATATTCATGCAAAGTGTAGAAAGAAAATCTTTAAAAATGATTTAAACAGATGGTTATGAGTTGTTATCATAAAATTTCTATAATTGTCACCTTTCATTGGGCCGCCCCAAGAATGTATGTTTCATTATGGCCCAATAAAAAATGCCTAGGTTGCCTTTCTTCAGATGAGACGAAGTTTTGTAAATTCACCTGTTGACCCTTCCCTATTGAAGACGCTATATATGAAGTTCTCTCGGTAGGGGTATATTTCGCTGGTAACGCATCGAAATATTGGTTTAATTCCCTCCGCCACAGAATAGGTGGTGGGTAAATTAACTTTGGCACTCCATTTGTAACTCATCGAAACATTGGACTAAGGCCCCATAAAGTACACAATATATAATTTTGGTCATGGTGAAATTCTGAGCCGACCTCAATCTTTCCGTCTGTTAAAATCACACTAACACAGAAAAAATGTCACGAAAATTTTTGCAATTAAAGTCTTAATTGAGTTTTAAAAAAATTCTATTAAAAATTTAATTGATTGAACAATGTTTTTTTTAAATTGAAATAAAAATCAATCACAAAAAATAATAGTATTCAATTAAGTTTTTAATTGTATCAATTAATTTGAAGAATTGAAGATTGAAGATATTTCAATTAAAAAATTAATTGTATCAATTAATTTCGTGATTGAATCAGACAAAATTTTTTTGTGTGAAGTTGCTAGTTGTTATTGATGATGGTCACTTGGTATTTTAAATGAACCATATCAGAGCAATTCTAGGTAGCTCCCATATAAGTTGATCCGCAGATTTAACTCCCATAGCCTTCTGGATGAGCAATTTCCTTTGGTAAGTGATGTCAGTATATGTCTTCTAACAACATATTTCATTTATTATATAGCCCCATTTCAATTATTAATCATAGGAGTCAAAGTCAATTTTAAATTATTAAGATGAAGATTCATATACACAAAATGTAAAACAAAAATGATTAAAATAGAAACAATGGCACCAGAATATGCGACTTTGATTTTAATGGAAATATCATTAGGCTAAAGTGTTCAAATACAATTATGGATAGTCTAGAGAAAATGAGCTATCCGTACGACGATATGGGCAAGGTAAATCAAATTGAACCAAAATATGATATAGGACATACGTCCAATGCTAAACCAGTTGCGCTGAATGCTACTGAAATTTCTATTTTATGGTTGTACTAAGTTCCTCTGTGTTATGTTGAACTGGAAGCAATATTAAAGAAGACTTATATGGTGTAAGTTAAAAAAAAAGTTAGTCGGAATTTTTCTACACTAATAGAAAAAAGTGTCGTTTTTATTAATGAGATGGGGTCATTATAAAGTGAGCCAATGAAACAAATTCGTTAATACAAGGAAATTTTTCGTTTATTACTTACGAATATTTTTATTATATCAATGTAACGTTTCTACTATTAACAAATGTTTTCATTGTATTAATGAAAATGTTTCGTTATTATCAATGAACAATTTTCGTGGCATCAATTTAATGAAATTTTCTTTGTGTGTATGTCTCATGTAGTTCGCTACTGTTTGCGCTATAATAACTAACTTACTGATATTTTAAACTAGACATAGTTTAGAAAAAGGCTGGGAGAATTCACAGTGGCTTTGTTACTCATCGACCTTCTTCTGTGTAAGCTTTTGACATGTTAAGTGAAAACAGATGGAAATGCACTTAACCATGTGTCATTTATTACACTTAAAAGTTTTTGGACACGCAGACTTCTGACACGGGAGAAGTGGTATTGCAATTACTCAAAATACAAATAAAACTACACTGTGGCGAAACACTTTTTGAATAGAAAAATTAAAAAAGGCTCGAACTTTCAAAAAGGAATTAACTATCGTGTAGGGGACCCACCGCAGTCGCAAATTATTAGGATGTCCCCCTTGCATAGAAAGAAAGGTCATGGGTTCAATCCTGGTTTGCGGACAAATACCAAAAATATTTTTTGGTGGTGGATTATCTCCTCTTAGTAATGTCGATGCTATTCCTGAGTGTTTCCAAGATTCTCCAAGTGGATTCATCGTAATTTGAAACACCGTTCGAGCTTGGCTAAAAAAAAGGTGTTCCTTTGTCATTGAGCTAAGTATAAAATCGGACAACACTCATTGATAAGAAGAGAAGTTCCACATGTATTATCACAATGGACTGAGTAGTCTACCTTCAGCTACTAATCGTGCAGTTCATTCTCTTAAACTTCGGTAGTTAAAGCGAAAGATTCACGAGATTTGGGAGACTGAGATGACTGCAGGGATAATGAGTGACATAGCATAGACATGATTTCCTAATGATGGAAAAGGACATGGTCATGGCATTGTGGACTTCACAAAATGAAACCAACATTATCTTCCAACATTAAACGATAACAGGACTATACTAGCCAGAATTGTGGTGTCAATTTTACGCTGTTGTGAAGTAAAAAAGGTTCCACTTGGTGTGAGCCGGTGCGTTATATTTCACTATAGTAACTCTCCCTCCTTGCCACTATCAAATTGTCCTATAATTCTATCTGATTTGATGCGATTTCTTTTCGTTTTTTAACATACAAAAACTTACTTTCTGGGTCACAATAGCCATCTAATTAGGGAGATTTTCGCGTTCACGGAGTTTTTTTTTTTATTGCATGCTTCGAGAGAAAATAAATTTTTCATACGAAAAAAGGATCATTTTTGGCCCAGCAATGGATCTAGTATTTTAATGTTTATTATAGTTTTTAGAATTGTAATAAATAACTAAAATAATATTAAAAAGAGATTTCGTTGACAAATAAATCACCACTTTCCTAAAATGTTTGTTCTTCTCTTTGTAAGCCAATTACTTATAGCATCGCCCTCGTAGCACAATGTTACATTTCACAAAGATGCAAGTGTGATTTCATTCTCATGCTAATTAATTAGTGAACTAAAAAAACACAATAATTTATAATAAAACTAAGGATTTTTATGAGAAATAAATATAAATTCTCGTATTCCATTAAACCACCAAGGACATTTCATTTTTAATTTTCATTCGGTACAGCAAGAAATTAGAAAAAAAAACAACCAGTCAAAGGAATGGAATAATCCATTATGGAAAATTAGCAAACTTCATTTGTACTCTCAACCTTTCTACAGCTCATTTCGAATCATTAATATCGTCAAATTTATGCTTCAATAGGGTTACAATTTATTGTATATTTGTAATTATGCTGATATCAATAATTGCCCTTATCGGCTATGAGCATTACGCAAATTGACCAAAAATTGCTTTGGAAGCAATATTGGCTAATTCGAATTGTATGGAAGTTGGCTACGTGATTAAAGTGTTTTTGTCACACCTTAAACTTGGTCGTTTTCATGGATAAAGCCTTCCCTTTTCTATGCAAACGCCAGCCCTTTTCCTACGCACAAAAAAACCAATGGCTAAATGGAAAATGAGCAAAATATAGAACAACAACATACAAATGACCATCCCATTCACCCTTCGTTTAAACCAAAAACTAAATTAAAACTAAAAACAAAAAATAAGAAAATTAATTGAGCTTACCCATGGACATATTTAAACGTTTTCGTGCATCACGTTTAGGATACAAAAACTGCTGCAATGTCTGCGAATGAGATTGCGTAGACTTCTTTGCGTTGTTTGAGCCAAAACTGCTGAGATGGGGTTTCATACCCGTGGGCCGATAGCGTGCACTCTTCGCACTATTTGTGGGGGTAAAGTTCAACGAGTTTTGCGACTTGGATATGGGTGTTGAAGTAGCGGACACACCTGAGGACAAAGCTGATGTTGAACTTGCTGTCGCACCCAAATTACTGCTGAATGATGTGTTGTTGCTGGCTCCCCCTGCACTTGCGGCAGCTGTGGTGGTGGTTGGTAAGCGAGGTAATGAATTTGTGGTTGACATTTGAGCCACTCCAATTAAACTGCGTGGTAATGTTGAGCGTGCACTGGCAAAAGTCTCACAATCATCGGATGTGGAACTGTCGGTCTCGTATATGGCATCCGGAACACTGGATCGCCTTACATCCTTGGGATCATTCGATGAAGATAGCCATGGCTTGGCCGGTGAAGACTCCAAGACATGATGATGTTCATCACCACCTCCAATACTGCCACAGGAACGTACACGATCCAATTGTTCACGACTCAGACTTTTATGATTGAACAACAGGTCACCTGCAGAACGACGCTTTGCAATTGCCAAAGCGGACGCAGACGATGAGTTGTCACGGTCAAGTTGAGAGAGTTTTGTTCTGGAATCGCCATTAGCCAGTAATGCCGACTCAAAACTGCCACGCCATGAAAAGCGCTCATAATCACTAGCCACGCCACACTCCTCGCCGGCGGTATCACTAACGCCGCTACTCGATTGATGATGATGTGGTCGAATATGGGCCGAAGCACTGTGTGTTTGCCCACTATTGGCTCCGCTGCTCGTGTTGTTGCTGCTGCTGTTGTTTGGTGTTGTCAGCAAAGATGTTGAAGCCGAGTCCAACAAGAGGTCATGTGATTTACTACGTGCCAAATTATAGGCTTCGTCCTGTATATATTTACTACTACTACTACTGGTGTTCCTTGAAGGAGTTTGATAGAGTTGGTGATGAATATAGGCATGTGATGGATGTAAATACTGTGGAGTTCTTGAGGGTCCCAATAATCGATCTTCCATTGGGGCATCCTCTTCATCTTCGGTGGTGGTAGCCGATATTTTGGCCTGCAAGCGTTTGTGGGGATTATAGCGTTGAGAAGGCATGGGCGAATTGGTGCCATGCGAATCATTGCCACTGCTAACTTCATGCATAAGGGCCACTAGACGTGTCCCAATATGCTGCATAACTCTGGCAAAGAGTTGTGGAGATCTTTCGGCACTACGAGCGCTGCCTGTGGAAATCCGATCTTCTTCTACCGCTGTTGCTGCTGGTAATCTAGAGCTACCACCACCCACACCACTAGGCGTAGATGAGTTTTCATTCGCTTCCACATTGACCGACGAATCTGTTCGTACTTCCGATGCAGAAGCATTTTCTACAGCCATTTTCGAAAATGAAGCTACCAATTTCTGATAGACCAACGCCGTATCTGGATTGACACTTCGCACATCATCCAAGAGGCCACCATCGCCACGATCACCTTCCTCATCCACCTCGAATTTATTAATTATCTGTTGGCAACTGGCCGAAATTTGTTGTTTGAGCTCATTCCTGCGTTGACTGCTACCTTCCAAATCCGAACTGGTATAATCCGACGAATCATAGGAATCCGACCATGTATCTTCGCTACTTAGATATTCGACAATTTCACGAACTTGTTCGTCATTTATACCGGGAACCGTTTTCATGAGACGCGTTAATTCATTTTCGAAATAGGCCAATGTGGCTGGGCGCGATTTCATGCGACGTACCGATATGGGAGTAGTTTGATTGGGTGTAGTCGATTTAGAATTATTGGCCGAGTTTTGTTGTTGAGCATTGGCGGTGGCCACCACAAGGGTTTTGAAGAATTGTCTCATTTTACTCATCATGAGATTTGTCTCTTCATCAGAACTCCAATTATTGAAGCTGTCCTTACGGGACAAATTACAGGAAGCTACACTAGCCGAAGTGGATGGCGTTAGAGAAAGTTTTTTATTTACAGGGTCCGTAGATGATTGTGTTGCATTATCCGCGACTATACTTAAGCGTACAGTAGGTATGGGAGTAATGATTTTTTCATTATCTTCCGAAATTTGTTCGAGGGCATTGGGCGACTTATTACGTGTGGCAGGAGCATTTTCGCTTTCTGGCGATTTTAGCAGGTCATCATTGCTACCCACAAAACCACTATCCCTTGAGTGATGTTGTTGTTTTTTCGTTTGAGCATTTTGCATGGAACTGGGTGTGGGAGTTCGACATTCTAGACTTGACGACTTATCTTCTGTGTTCGGCTGTAGTAGAGTAGGATCATGTAGTTTCTTTTCATCCAAGGAATCATGTCGTTTTCTTAACTTTTTACGTTTCATAGTATCCGTACCATCAGAAGTCCTTTCTGAGGCACTACTGTTATGCAAAACAGTCTCATCGCAATTCTCCGATTCGGAAGAATCAATGATGTCTTGATTGGTGGAGGTGATTAAGGTATTATCCAAGGAATCATTTGCCTGTGCATCACTCATAAGTAAATTATCCAAAGAAGAATTATGGGATCTAGGTGTGGTGCGAGATCGTAATAGACGTTTTCTACGTTGACTGGGACTGGGATGACCTTCACTATCACTACCCACACTACCACTTTCATCGGTGTCGGCATTTTTCTCGCCACCACCATTGAAACCCATAAAGTCGGAGAGGAAATATTTTTCCAAACGGGAAGAGGCTAATTCGGCAGCCTGACTAACATCATTAATGGGTTCATCGGGTACGTCCAAAGAATCCAAACCTTCTGAGTACACACTGCTAACATCCGACTCTGAATCAATGGGATCACTTGGTGGTGCACCCTTGCCATCTGCCAAACCAAAGTAGAAATACTTTTCCAAATCTGAGGCAGAAAGACGATGAGGATGTTGCAAATGTTTTTGCCTACGGCGTTCGGTATCATCGAAATCATCTTCCCCAGTATGGCTGCGTAGCGATGCAACCTCACTTTCCTCACAACTTTCTTCGACAATGGTGTGCAGCGTAAAATCAATGGCTGTACGATTATAGCCACGTAGTACTGCTTCACGATCCAAAAACATACCCATGGCATGGGGATCATCACCATCCTCAGAATCAGTGGCTGTGGGTGTGGTATCCTCATCATCATCGGGAAGATCTTCATCGACTATAGCCTCACCACCATGATCGCTGAGCTCTTCTACCCAGGAGTCATCATCCGCCAAGCCATCTTCTAGGCATATGATTTTTTTAACATCCCCCTCACCTTCACCACTCGTAGGATCTAGGACAAATTCTCGACGACGATTCTTATTGTAGTCCTCATCTATGATCTGACTTGCAGGACCATCACGAAGTAAATCTACAGATGATAAGGGAGAACTAGACGATGGTAGTTCCGTTTCCAATGAGGAATTGTCGTTGTTGTTTTGATTTATTTTTGACATTTGTTGCAAAATTTCACTTTTATCTTCCGTTTGATGATCACTCTCAATATTACCGTTATTATCTTCCACACTCTCACTCTCTTCTTTTGTCATTTGATTTTGATCTTTTGTTATCATTATCAAACTACGATACTTGGCCGATAATGAATTTGGCGAATTGTTGACATGAGCACTATGATATTTACTTTTCGATTTTGCGGTTGGCGTCAATGCCAACGAATCAACATTCGCATTGATTGTATCACTATAAACACTTGCACTTGTTGTGGGACCAGCTGATGAGCCAACATCCATGGGCTCAGGGGAATATTTAGAAGCACTGCTATTCTGGTTTGTTAAATTACGAGTATTTTTAATGCTATGAAAACCGAATACATCGTCATCATACTCATCATCACCGTCTGCGTTATCATATGGCGCGACGTCGTTATGATCGCGATTGATAATATTGTGGTTAATAGCAAAGTCGTTATTTTTATTGATATTTGAATTTGTAATACCAACGTCACTTGTGCTTTTACTTAAATCTGAGAAGGTATT
>PGFW01004620.1:65783-76772 GCA_003123925.1 Haematobia irritans
GTAGCACGGACGAAAAATACTATAATAATCTGTTTTGGCAACTAAAATTTTAAGTACAAGGTCATATAAGTTTGCAATAATCTTATATAACATGTTTGGGACATATATGGGAATATGTTAGAAAATATTATGTTTGGGACATTACATTTTGATAAATATAATATCTTTGGTTGCGTGCATATATTAATTTAGAAATTTCGTATAAACATATATATGTTTCGAAACTTCAGAGAGAGCGAGAGAGAATAGACGAATAACTTTCGACCAGGGTTCATTGCATTTGGTCCGATCGGACCAAAATGTGGTCCCAAAAAAATTATTAATTTTTAAATTAAAGTCCGATGATTCGGACCAAATGGAATTTGGTTGGCTTTTTGGTCCATTTTCGTCAAATCGGTATTTTAAATTGAGGCTCAAGTTGTTTTCTTTATGCGAATTATTTAATATGAACCATATATCAGGTACATAACATTTAAACTAGGTGGACTAGCGTGGCTGAAATGTAATGCAAAACAAAGTAAAGAGCTATACGTTTTTCTTCCTTTTTGTGTTCTTTCTTTTAATGTCAAAAGCACAAAAAGCCGCGAAATAATACAACCAAAACACAGAGAAGGAAAATGATCCGTCGTCAAAAAATATATCATCATCATTTCCTTTTCTGGGTGTATACAGCATTTTAAGGGTGAGTTTTTAGTATTATCTTTGGGGCAACACTAATTTAAACAGCAGTTTGTGGTCCCTAACACGGTTGCCACTCGATCCCAAAATAGTCTACCAAAATTTGAAAAAAAAAAAACAAGTAAGGAAAGTTATAAAGTCAGGCGGGGCGGACTATATTATAACCTGCCCCACTTTGTAGATCTAAATTTTCGATACCATAATCACATCCGTCAAAAATGTGTTTGGGTTCTAATATATAAAGGTTTTGTCGTCAAAATACCTACATTTTTAAATATACAACTCGATTTGACAGAATTTGAAATAGACTTTTTACAAAGTCTACACGCACAGAAAAACCATGCTTAGGACATGGTTGCCGCATCCATTTAATGCTTATCTCAGAGCATGTAATTGGCCGCGAAAACTATGTATTTTGTCTTTGTAAAAATAGTTTTTCGAGCGGAGAAAAAATGTATGGTGGCAATAAGCATTTGAATGGTTCTGCAAATACCGCAAACATGTTCTAATATTTAAATGATAGAATTTGAGACCATTAAAGTGGTCGGGAAAATCATGTACCTGACATACAATTTTTTACTTTTTTACAGGGAAAAAAGTATTTTTTATTAGTTACGTATAGACATGTCTAGAAATTCCATGGCCATAAAAGACATTTACATTTTTTCGTGACCGCATTTAATTTTTTAACTTTTTTGCAGCGAAAAGAATTTATAAAAACATCTGAAGCAGGTACACAGAGGCAGCACTCAGTGATAAGAGAGAAGTTCACCAGTATCACAATGGAATGAATAGTCTCCCTTTCGGGCTGCCACCTAACCTAACCTACAGAGACGATTTTGTTTTGAGGGTGTACGTACCCTACAAATGCTATAGTTGGTAGTCGCATAATTCGCCTAGTGTAAACATTAATGTTGACTCACATTGTTTTCTTTATTGGAAATTATTTAATATGAACCATATATCAGGTACAAACATTTTAAACTAGGTGGACTAGCGTGGCTAAATGTAATGCAACAAAGTAAAGAGCTATACGTTTTCCTTCCTTTTTGTGTTCTTTCTTTTAATGTTCAAAAGCACAAAATGCCGGAAATAATACCAAAAAACACAGAGAAGGAAAATGATCCGTCGTCAAAAAAATATATCATCATATTCCTTTTCTGGGTGTATACAGCATTTTAAGGGTGAGTTTTTAGCTATTATCTTTGGGGCAACACTGATTTAAACAGCAGTTTGTGGGTCCCTAACACGGTTGCCACTCGATCCAAAAATAGTCTACCAAAATTTGAAAAAAAAAAACAAGTAAGGAAAGTTTAAAGTCAGGCGGGGCCGACTATATTATAACCTGCACAATACTCTTTCAATAAAATAAATAATTATTGTAACCAACCACCACAGTCCATTTCGTTTATACCAACAATGTTCTTTCTGACTTAAGTCATTTAATAACGACACACTTTAAGTTTCATTGGTAGCCCAGTGGATAGTGTGTTTGATTAACAAACTGTATTTGGTCCTCGGTTCGAGTTCTCCGTCGAAAGGTAAAATTTTTAATAAAATTGAATGACTTCTTCTTACATTTGTTTGCTATTACCAGAAAAAGGAATAATCGCAATTAGCCAGAATAAATTGTATTTTTTTTTGAGTTAGTCTTTATGAAATTTGTCCTGGAAAGAATAAAACGATTTATCACAAAAGTATAACCTACTCTTCCACAATAAACTTCCTGTAACAGCCGCGAAAATGCATATTGAGAAACGATCTTTGTTTGTTTCTCGTTGGAAGGAATAGAATTATCTTTTTTGCGTGTGTTATTGCCTTTATTGCCCTCCGGCAATCTGTGAAAATGTTCAGTTTTTGTGGTCTCGTGTTATTTCCTAGCCATTTAACACGTTCCGTTATGGAACGCACTTCTGCCTGCAGCATTGTACTGTGGTCTGTTAATAGGAATAGTGGGTCTCGGTGTCTGGATCCTCACATATCACCCATCTTCGTGCCAATCAGTTGGAAACAGTGTATTGCCTTTCTTGGTATCGTTATGGGTCCCATTGCCCCTAGAATCATTGCTTAACTGGTCGTGAGACATATCACACTCGGCAGATATAGCCCAGAAAATGATAAATAGCCATCCGTGAAATTGTACTTTAATCATCTTGCAAAGTAGTACTTTTTTAAGCCAATTAGGTAACTTTTTCAGTTAGGTTGAAGACCCTTTTCCTTTTTGTTTACGAAAAAATGCGCCATGATAAAATTTGATTATGTATGGTTTTATTGTGTCATTTTCTGAAATTATGCTGTAATTCATAAATTGCTCACGTGAGCTAATGTGTCTTTCGAATATATCGTTTGAAAATGTTCTAAGTTTCTGTTTGATTCTTTTCACTGTTCCAAAAACTTAGTAATAAAAACTTTTAATAACGGTGGAATCGAACCTTTATGGGTATCTTGAAATCGGCATTAAAATGGAACTATGGACAGTTCAAGCTCCAGTCGAACTTAGGCTGAAGATGGTGCATGGCAAGCAAACCGTGACTAGTATCTATCTTTATCGGATTCAGATGTATTTATCATCGTTATATTTTATATTCTCTGCAGAGATAATCATCCACCGAAGACTTTCACAAATAACTTTTTTAATTTGATTTCAGAGAAATATCCCAACTGACTGTAGAGATAAACTGACTCTGTCTAGCGTTCATAGTTTATGAACTTAAAGAAGTACCGTACTATCCTTGCGACAGGGATAGTACAGGGATACTTATTTTACTCAAATAGTGTCAAAAAAGGACAAAAATGTCAACAAGTATCAACCCTGCTATTGGCACCTCAGATATATGAATAATGGATTGTTGTGGCATCCGCATCACATAATTAAAGTTTTAAGCGATATTTTTCTGTATTTGATTTGATAAGAGCCCAGTATTCTTTTTTTATTCTGAAAGATAGTGCTGAGGACATTTTTGCGCACACGAAGTGAAATGAATCTTCCGTTAGCCTCGGGGTCAAAGGACACCCCCTATAAATATCATCATTCGTAGAACCGATCCTTATCCATGTGCTTTTGCCAGAGTGTTGTGTCCTTTTCATGATTGACTCATTTATCAAACCTCACATCCTCTCTTTTGCATATGACATGAGGATGTTAGAGTTCCTAAATATTATTCTTCGTCCCATATCCAGTTCGTTTGTTCACAGCCTAGCAGACAGAAGCCCATCGTCTCTTCCAATCTTCATATTGGCTATTTGATCCTGTATATAAACAAGGGCTTTATATCTGGCTAACTATCGATGAAAATGCTTTGATTATCGCCATCAAAATAAACGGCTCATCGATAAGAAGTATCGCAACTTTTGCAATAGCAAATAATCTCAGACCTTGAAAAATGACACATTTTATCGTCCAACTTATAGGACTCTTAAGTTCCAACTCCTTGCCAGTAAACTTCCGCTGGCCTATACCCCTTCGGCCATTTTCGAGCCGGTCAGTATAGTATTTCAATGTGTATCCTAATTTTCGTCTCAGTCCGCTCTATGCTCGGGATAAATTGAATCCAGGTTACCTCTCATACATTTGGCCCGTGTCGCCCATATGTAGTCAGTTTCATATGTCGTCCGGCAATAGAACTATAAATTCAGACTATAAATTCAGTGGCCCTCTCCAATGAGTACAGTCCCCTAAGTGCTGATCTGTAATGACCTCGCGTCCTCCCTAAAATCAGATCCAAGGACATATCCTCTTTAATACCTCCCAGTGCGGCGGTGGACTGTTGTCCTGCTAGATGAGGGCCGTTCTATTTATTCTCCCCAATCTCAGTATAATGATTGTGGTGGTTTGATTGATGGGCCACCAGACATTTCATCCATTAAACAGCTCTAGCATTATACATCTGTATAAAGCCAATTTGAAAAGCGACGGTTCATTTTCCCCAGCCATCCCCAAAAGCTTTCTGACATGCGTATAAATGTCCGCCATTAGGTCTTCTTCATACGATCGGCACTGATATCTCGAGCCAATTCAGTTTGGAGTCCGGACAATCCCCAGGTAAGCTGCCGATTTTCAAGAGCTGTCAATTTCGTCCCCAGCAATTCTGGATCTTTGTATCCATCCAGTCTCCTTTTCCTGGTAAAGAGCACCAAATCCGTTTTCCTAGGATTTACTTCTAATCCACCACCACTGGCCCATTCTGATGGGGATTTCAGTGACTCACTCATCACGTCCGAGATCATGTCCAAGAATTTGTCTTTTATACCCCTATTACTCACAGACGCCTAGGAATCTCATCCACTATAATTAGCCAGAGCACATGGTGATATTTACCCCTCCCTGAGGAAGTCCTCTCGTCGTAGTCGCTTGTCGTTTGGAATCTGCCAATTCCGCTTCGATGCTCCTATGGGATGAGAGGATTGCTCAATCCAGTTCGTTACGATCTCTCTCACACCATTCCTTCTCTATGTGCAAGTAAGTTACTTTCTCGATCTTTGTGTTATTGAAATGCCAGAAATGCCACCAATGTGTATTCTCCGCACCTATGGATTTCTCCAATTGTAAAGCACTACAAGAGTGTAGCGCAGATTCCATCGATTTTACTTTAAATAGGCATGTTGCCAGTTTGCATAGTTTTTTGCTCTTATCCAATTTATTCGCTTAGATGGTTATCCAAATCTTTATAACCTCTGCAATTCCCTCTAAACTTTTAGGCTGTTTCGATAAAAGTTTCCCGTTACTCTTGCGGTATCCTTTTATATTACCGGATCGAAATCGTTCCATTTGCTGAAGCTCTATATTAGAACGATTTCACTTCTTGGAGCGTATAGAAGGCCGCCTTGATCATGGAAAATTGCTTGGAGAACTGAATGTTAAAATTCCGGATTTTACCTGTCGTAATCATTTAAATAATGAGCGTAAACAAATTACAGATTTTAGATTTCAAATAAAGGCGATTTATTTCATCATTTCCTGCAGCACTTACAAATGCGATGTTATATGATTCCTGTAAAACTCAACAAAAATGTTTCTTAATAATCAGAATCTAATATAATATCCAGAATCTAATATATAGATAAAATCTTTAATTTGATCTTTCGGGAAGTGAACTGCTCTGCCTCGGGAAGAATATTATCATCAAACCTTATGAAATTCCAAAGGAAAACAGCCTAATATTTGAATCAAAGGGGGGGGGGGGACTATACTGCACTGTATATACTAGTTTTTGAAATAATCATAGGCCCATTGGTTAAAAGATATTAACTAGTAAGTATTGAACAAATCTCTTAAATGTTCTAATTTATTTATAGTACTTTGCAAATCGGTTTTTCTAATGGAGGTATCTCGAATTTCACATTTAGTGAGAGCAAAGTATTTTCATTACACGAAATATCCAAATATTTTTAATCTCCTGAATTTACTACATTGGAAACACATTTGAACTACAACATTATTGTTATCTACAAATGCAATGTATCGTTTCATTTCCAAATGCAAGATTTGATATCCTACAAAACCTTGTATGAAGCATTAATCATTTGAATCTCTATCATCCATAAATTGCATACATATTTGGAACCACATATATGAAATTCTAAACTATTGCAAATCATCCGGGTGAAGAGTTGAGATTTTTGTTGCGACATGTACAAACATCGCAAAATGAATTCATAAATATTACTTAGCTCTCTCAAAAACCATGACCACAAAATTTCACATGAGATTACAATTCCTTTTGACCTGAATATTTGAATATGTCAATAAAAATTTACACACCGTATCCGATGGCATTGAGAAACTCAAAGGGAAAATATGCAATGAAAATGTCAGTTACATGGAGAGAAAAAAGAAAATGATCGTTACCCAGTAAACATAAATATGGAATATTCTTCCTACACTCAAAAAAAGAACCTATACGGCATAAAGCCTAAATTTAACCCTATTTTAAGTAAATGCAATTATTATGTTTCCATAAAAATTTAAATTTTTAAATTAACTAAAAAAGGGGATAAAAAATTACACTCAAACATGAAATACAAAGATCTTACGAATTTTTTCGTGTCTCCCACAAAATAGTTCGGGATTCTTAAAATTTATAAATTGCGATAATATTGAACTTCGTTTGACACTCAAGATATTTTTGCAATTTTAAAATTCAACTTTCTTCAAATTACGAAATTTTCTTTAACAAGTGAAAAGAAATAATTATGTCTAATTTTTTTATGAATTGTCGAACAAATATTTACTATTATTTTTGTAAAATCGACGTGGTATCTGGTTCTGTTTAATATCGTTTAGTAATTTTTTTCTAAAATTAGCCTAAATTTTTCCACAAATTATTGGTTCCATGTTTTTTAACCTATATGTTATTTTAATGTATCAGGTGACTGATATGCATTTAACTCGTCAGGACTAAGCTGAAAGATTTATTTTCAGCTTTTTGATCAGCGTTAATAATGTGATTGATTTATAACTGAAAAATAGATTCATACACCAGGTGGTTGCAAAGATCTTCTATCTTTACATACGAATGGTTTTGGGTATGATTCTTGGCCAAAAGAAGCGGAGACTGAAGTAAGGACGGCCTTTTAAAACGCAATTGTCTTTTAAATTTGTCTTTTGCGTATTGATACTACACCCCTCACAAAAAATCGTCTGTAACATATACTCCAAACATATTTTGCTTCAAGCCATATACATTTTTGGGTATTGCCCAAACATTTATATATTTGATCTCTTCCAATATATAATATGTTTGAAAGCATATTGGTCTAAACAATATATGTTTGGGTAGTCTAAGTTCCAAACATTTGGTATTTTTGCATCCAAATTCAATAATGTTGTCTTCCAAAAAACAATATGTGTATTATGTGACGCATAAATATGTTTGGAGCATTTTGCACCAAAAATATTATATGCTTAAAAAAAATTCTCCCAAACAATATTGTGCTCAA
The DNA here is from genome assembly GCA_003123925.1 of Haematobia irritans. NCBI lineage: Eukaryota > Metazoa > Arthropoda > Insecta > Diptera > Muscidae > Haematobia > Haematobia irritans. Next base: position 73,401 of record PGFW01004620.1, read on the forward strand.
AATTTTATTTATTTATTTATTTACAATCATAATGAATTATGAAAATAAACAGGTAATATAGGTGCTAACAACATAGGTTTTCGACCTGAATGCTCAAAATTTTGTTTCTGCCCAATTGTATATTCCCCGACATCTTCTCACTTCCACGAGATTTTTATGTTCTTAGCACTTTTTCTGTAATACAAACATTGTAGAAGAAATTATTCAATTGTATGATTTTTTTTATTTTAATTTTACCTTTTGCCGGACGGGGATTCGAACAGCGGACCACACAGTTTGTAAGGATCAAAGAAGTAGCTGATCAATTGCCCAAGGAAAAATAAAATGTTAATTTTGTAATAACAAGCAACAACCACCAACTTAATTCATTATCGCTCCCTGTTAAATAGCGCTCCAAGCTACTAAACACATATATGTTTATAGTCTATTTCTAAATTAATATATGTTTGCATCCAAGCATATTATATTTAACAAACATTTTATGTCCCAAACATAATATGTTCTAACATATTAACATATATGTCCCAAACATGTTATGCTAGTTTATGAACATTATATGCTTGCACTCAAAAATATTGTGTTTAAAAATTTGTGTTCCAAACATATAATGTTTATAGCCAAACATATGAAAAACAGTCTTTTTCATCCGTGTAGGAAACAAATTTGAATTTATTCGTTTTCCCTGTTTTTTTTTTTTATTCATGAGCAATCAAGGTCTGTCAAACAGACTAGTTTACGACAACTTAAATATTCAAATTCAGCCGGACTTCAAATAGAAATTGTGATTTGTTTCCAGTAGAAAATGTCTTTAGAATAAAGTGTTGAAATACATTTCCTATTTTTGAGAACATTTCAGAGATACAAAAATGCAATAAATTTAAAAAGTTTTGTTTTTGAAAATTATTAAAATAAACTTGACCTTTGTCAAACAAAATTTTCTTTGAAAACCATTTTTAAGTCTGATCACTTAACTGTAAGGACAAAAGGAAAAATATGAGTGAAAAAACAGTAACAAAACCAGAAATTATCTGAAAAGTATAGGATAAAACTTAGAACATTTGTCTTAGAAATAAAATTTTTGGCAAAATTTTCTCTAGGAATAAATGTTTGGTAAAATTTTTCTATTTGAAAAAAATAAGTTGAATAAAATTTCTTAGATAATAAAATTTTGAAAAAAAAAAATTCTATAGAAATCCAAAAATGCAAAACAATTTTTTTTATTTGGTAGGTTTTTGGTAAATTTTTATACCCTTCACCACTACTGTGGTACAGGGTATAATAAGTTTGTGCATTTGTATGTAACGCCAAGAAGGAGTAATCATAGACCAATCTTTTAGTATACGGATCGCCTTAGAATTAAATTCTGAATGGTAAAAATACCAACATTTTCCTTGTTAAATCGCCACTGCTTAATCGAAAAGTTGTAAAAATGACTCTATTTTTCCTAAATTTCTATAACATATATATCGAGCGATAAATCATAAAACTGCTTCAGATTTAAATGTTTCCCATATTTTTTTACTAAAATTGTGTTCCACCCTAGTGCATTTGCCAACTTAAATTTTGAGTCTATACACGCAGAGAAGAAACATGATTGCCACAATCATATTCGAAGATCAAAATAATATGATAGCAGCTATTTTTGCGGCGACCATGTAACATTTTAACCTGCAACCATGTTGGCTCAGTGAACATGGTTCTAAAAAAAATATAATTGTCCTCATCTAAAATGTTATTATATTGAAAAAAAAGAATTTTGTATGAATTGAAAGAAATGGTCACGATTTAAATGTTTATGGATATTCATTAAAAATGTTTTTTTCTAGTTAAAGAACATGGTCACAACCATAAAATTTTTGAATCATTTATTGAAAAAACTTTTTTCATCGGTCGATAAAAGGACGCCACTTGAGAAAAGAAAACACAAAATTAACTTTATTTATTTGTTTTTATTTATTTATAAATTAATTCATTGTTTATTTGTATTTAAAATGTCGTGCAAGCAAACTTCACATAATTTTACACACTCTATTTTGGTTCAATTTCAACAATATGTAATCATTCCATATTTACGTCGTGCCCATCAAATGTACAAACGCAGGCATCATGTAACTGCAAATAAAAATAAATTATACCATAACCAAAATGCATAACCAGGTAAATTTTTTTCAATTACACTTTCCTTTTTTGTGTTCACATAAAACCACGTGCCACTTCTGAATAAATAAATTAACACAAAACACAGTAAATCCGTATTCTCCATCCATTCCAAGAAACAATCAACACACGACTGAAGCGCAAAATGAAAATCGTGTGTACACAAAAAAATTTTTTTTTTCTGATTCAATCACGAAATTAATTGATCAAATTAATTTTTTAATTGAAATGTCTTCAATCACAGAAATGATAGTATCAATTAAAAAATTAATTGACAGTCAATTAAAACATTAATTGATCCAATTAAATATTTAATTGATACTATTAATTTGTGTGATTGATTTTTATTTCAATTAAAAAATTTGTTGAATCAATTAAATTTTTGATTGAATATTTTTTAAAACTCAATTAAGATTTTAATTGGAATCATTTTCGTGAAATTTTTTCTGTGTACCTGCTCAATGTTTTTATTAAAATTCTTTTCGCTGCAAAAAAGTTAAAAAATTAAATGGTCACGAAAAAAATGTATATGGTCTTTATGGCCATGGAATGGTTCTAGACATGTCTATAGTTAACCTATAAAAATACTTTTTTCCCTGTAAAAAAGTAAAAAAATTGAATGGTCAGGTACATGATTTTCCCGACCATTCAATGGTCTCAAATTTCTATCATTTAAATGATAGAACATGTTTGCGGTATTTGAGAACCATTCAAATGCTTATTGCCACCATACATTTTTCTCCGCTCGAAAACTATTTTTACAAAGACAAAATACATAGTTTTCGCGGCAATTACATGCTCTAGGTAAGCATTAAATGGATGCGGCAACCATGTCCAAACATGGTTTTTCTGTGCGTGTAGACTTTGTAAAAGTATCAAAATTCTGTCCAAATCGAGTGATATTTAAATGTACAGTTTGTCAAGAAAGTGTTTTGACAATGGGATCAAAATTATGTTTTGTTCCAAAAATATAATGAAATTTTTAAAATAAAATATTTTATTATGTATTTTGCAAAGTATACATACGTACACAGAATTAAAAATTTAATAAAATATTTAATATTTCAATTTATTTTTGGATTTGAAATAGTTGGCAATGTCAAAAGACTTTCTTGACAGACTGTATGTATTTGGGACAAACCTTTATATTTAGAACCCAAACACATTTGACGGATGTGATATGGTATCGAAAATTTTAGAATCTAAAAAGTTGGT
>PGFW01004621.1:7445-19616 GCA_003123925.1 Haematobia irritans
ATACATTTTTTAAATGTTACCTTTCGCCTGGACGGAGAATCGAACCACGGACATTAAAATTTGTAAGCCAACACACTATCAACAGGGCTATAGAAATAAAATTTAGACAAAATTTTCTATAGAAATAAAATTTATTTCTATAAACAATTTTGTCAAATTCTATTTCTATAGAAATTTTGCCAATTTTTTTTTCTATATAAAATTTTGTTAAAAATTTTATTTCTATGGAAAATTTGGTCAAAATTTATTTCCAAAGTAAATTTTGTCAAAATTTTATTTCCATAAAAAAATTTTCAAAATTTTACTTCTATAGAAAATTTTGTCAAAATTTTATTTCTATAGAAATTTTTGTCAAAATTTTATTTCTATAAAAAATTTTGTGAAACTTTTATTTCTATAGAAAGTTTTGACAAAATTTTATTTCTATAGAAATTTTGTCAAAATTTTATTTCTACAGAAACTTTTGTCAACATTTTATTTCTATAAGAAAATTTTGTCAAAATTTTATTTTTATTTTGTCAAATTTTATATTGTTTAAATTTTATTTCTATTTTTCAAATTTTTTTCTATATAAAATTTTATTTCTATGGAAAATTTTGTCAAAATTTATTTCAAAGAAAATTTTTTCAAATTTTATTTTATAGAAAATGTTGTAAAAATTTTATTTCTATAAAAACTTTTGTTAAAAATTTATTTTATGGAAAATATTTTCAAAATTTTATTTCTATAGAAAATTTTTTAAAATTTGATTTCTATAGAATATGTTGTCAAAATTTTATTTCTATAGAAAATGTTGTCCAAATTTTATTTCTATAGAAAATGTTTTCCAGATTTTATTTCCATAGAAAATTTTATTTCTATAAAAACTTTTGGAAAAATTTAATTTCTATAGACAATTTTCTCATTTTTTTAATTTTTTTTTAAATTTTAATTATATAGAAAATTATGTCAAAACATTATTTCTATAGAAAATTTTGTCAAAATTTTATTTCTATAGAAATTTTTGTCAAAATTTTATTTCAACGAAAATTTGGTCTAATTTTATTTCAAAGAATATTTTGTCAAATTTTATTTTATAGAAATGTTGTCAAAATTTTATTTCTATAGAAAAATTTGTTAAAATTTTATTTGTATAGAAATAACATATTCAAAATTTTATTCCTATAGAAAATGTTGTCAAAATTTTCTATAGGAATTTTTGTCAAAATTTTATTTCTATAAAAACTTTTGTAAAAATTGTATTTATATAGAAATTTTTGTCAAAATTTTATTTCTATAGAAAATTTTGTCAAAATTTTATTTCTATAGAAAATTTTGTCAAAATTTTATTTCTATAAAAAAATTTCAAAATTTTATTTCTATAGAAAAATTTGTTAAAAATTTATTTCTATAGAATATGTTGTCAAAATTGTATTCCTATAGAAAATTTTGTCAAAATTTTATTTCTATAAAAAATGTTGTCCAGATTTTATTTCCATGGAAAAATTTTATTTCTATAGAAAATTTTGTCAATTTGTTTTTATAGATTTTTTTTTTTAAATTTTAATTCTATAGAAAAATTTGTTAAAATTTTATTTCTATAAAAAAAGAAATTTTGTCAAAATTTTATTTAAAAGAAATTTTTGTCAAATTTATTTAAAAGAAAATTTTGTCAATTTTATTTTATAGAAAATGTTGTCAAAATTTTACTTCTATAGAAATATGTTGTCAAAAATTTGTTCCTATAGAAAATGTTGTCAAAATTTTATTTAAAAGAAAATTTTGTCAAAATTTTATTTAAAAGAAATTTTTTCAAATTTTATTTATAGAAAATGGTCAAAAATTTGTTCCTATAAGAAAATGTTGTCAAAATTTCTATTGGATTTTTTGTCAATTGTTATTTCTATAAAACATAAAAGTCAAACACTACTACTGGGTTAAGTTAAAATACAGGCTGACTGAGTCAGTTTAGTGTGGAGTCCAATGAAGGAAGTTACATTAATGGAAGTTTCAAGCTTCTGTGTTTTTTTCGCTACGCTAGCTTTTCACACGTTTGCTTTTGTATTGACTGGACCTCAACGGACGGACAAAGAGTGCCATGCTGACTTGGCTATTTTGTTGAGTAGCAAAAAAAAAAGAGTTCGGTTTATATTATGTCTCCCTTTAGACACATTGACATGCTGGCTGGAATACAGAAGAGAACAAAAACCAACAACAAAAACATATAATGAGAAATCGTATAACCTGTGTTACTGCTTGCTTACTCGACTCCTCTAATGATTGCTCGTTTTACAACCGTGTTAATTAAAGAGTAACACACCTCCACTAAATGTGTCAATTAGAAACTAACTTTTAACTTTTTTTTTGTAAGGGGTTTGTTTACACGGTTGCACGAGTTGATAGAATTCTATCAAAAAAAACAACAAAAATTACCTCATTCAACTTAAAGAGGTACTTCAATTTTTCTATAGAAATACAATTTTTACACAATTTTCTTTAGAAATTAAAATTTTGTCAAAATTTTCTATGGCAAATAACATTTTTGTCGCAAAATTTCTATAGAAATAAAATTTGTGAGACAAAAATTTCGGATAGGAAATAAAATTTTGACAAATTTTTCTATTAGAAATAAATTTTTGACACAATTTTCGTGATTTAGAAATAAAATTTTGACAAAAAAATTTTATATGGAAATAAACATGGTTTGACAAAATTGTCTATAGAAATAAATTGTGATAAATTTTTTTATAGAAATAAAATTTTGACAAAAATTTTCTATAGAAAATAAAATTTTTTGACAATATTTTTCTATTAGAAATAAATTTCTACGAAAATACAATTTTTGACAAATATGTTCTATAGGAATAAAATTTTTAACAACATTTTCTAAAGAAATACAATTTTGACAAATTTTTTAGCAAATAAAACTTTTGGCAAAATCTTCCTATGGGAAATAAAATTTTGACAAAATGACCACCAAAAATATGATAAAAATTTTTACAAAATTTTTATAGAAATAAAATAATTGTTGATAAAATTTTCCTATTAGAAATATTAAGTGTTAAACAAAATTTTCGTATATTAAATAAAATTTTTTTCGGAAATACAATTTTGACAAAATTTTCTTATAGAAATAAATTTTTACCAATTTTCTTCAAAGAAACTAAAATTTTGGTCAAAAGTTTCTATAGAAAAAAATTGACAAAAGTTTATCTATAAAACAAATTTGGAACAATTTTCTATAGAAATACAAATTTTTGTCTAAAATTCTATATATATTTAAATTTCAATTCATTGTTTGTTTATCTTGTTTGATTGTTTGTTTGTGTGTGTCCGAGTTGGCTGCGAATACGGATTGAACCGATTACTTTGGAAACTTTTTCATAAATCGAGGGGTGCGTTTTCATGTGGTTGAAATTAGGGTACCTCAATTTTTGACACTGGTCGCGGAGGGGACCTCCCCTTTTCGGACTTTTGGAAAATTGTGACCAAAGTGACCGATTTACTTGAAAATTATTCCATTGACAAGAACAAGATTTTCATTAGACAAAAGATCGCCTACTTTATATTTCGATATTTGGGTGGCGGAGTGGCGACTCCCCTTTGTTTTCGATCTTTTTTTAAGTACAGTGAAAAAACTAAAATTCTCTAAATTTATCTGAATTTACAGAGAACATGCGTGCGGTTATGGAATTAATATGGGTACCTGATATGATTTCATATGTGGACGGAGAGGGGGACCACCCCCTTGCCCTACTTTTTGAAACTTGCGAACAAAATTATATGCGATTTGCTTGAAATTTTCATTGAATGTGTGGGGTTTGGCATCTAGACAGAACCGCCTACCATTAATTTTTCGATATTTAGTCGGGGATCGGGGACCACCCCTTTGACCGACTTGATTTTTAAAGTACAGTGGAAAACAAAATAATAACTTCCCCTTACTTGAAATTTTACGGGAAAAAATGAAGTGAGGTATGAAATTTATACTCAAGGTTGCACGCCTGATTTTTTAATTTAAAAAATAAAAGCGTGTCATAGGAGGACATCCGCTTCTTGCTAGAGTAATACATACAGAGGAAACAATTAAACTTTACCGACTAGTTACTTGAAATCTTACAGAAGGACTGGGGAGAGAGGGTTTACGGATATTAATAGTGATACCTGATTTTGTGATATTTGGCGGAAGGAGGATTAAGAGAGGCCGCCCCTCTTAGCTATGTAATTTGCTTGACATATTTTTCTGGGACGTTTACATACAAAAACTACGCTACTATCACTTTTCGATATATTGGTCGGGGGAGTTAGGTCCTCCTTCTAAAAACTGCAAAACAAAAAACAAAAATCTTAAGATAAGTTTTCTTGAATTTACAAAGGCAGTGGAGGAAGTAATGAACACGAAGGGAAGCTTTCTAGAGAATTTTCAGGGAAGTTTTAGGCGGTTGCTATTCACTACGGGTGTTTGTCGATATTTTGTATTCGGGGAAAGGTGACCAGTCCCTTTAAAACAATAGAGCAAAATTTAAACATTCCGATCTACTTTGAAGTTTACAGGGAACGTTGGAGGAGGTTTATTAAATTTTATATAATGATTTTTTAAATTAGTATATGATTTTTCGATATCTGGTGCCGGAGGCGGAAAATTGAAATAAACTTTTGTCGATTTACTTCGAATAGAATTTATAGGGGACCATTGAGAATAGTTGTGAAATTTAATTATTTAGGGTACGTTTGATAGTCCGATATCAGGTCGGAGTGTGAGCGAAGGTGGTGGAGAGGGTTCCCTTTTTGTCGTTTTTTTCTTTTTTCTTAAAAATTCGAAAGTAAGAGGGTATGTCCGTAAATTGGGAACTTCGCTACATTAATTTTTACGATTTTTTGCACAGGCTTCTGCCCAGAACTTTCTTTTTTAGTAAAGATGCTAAAATTTACATCTGAAATTGGCAAGCCAACCGTAGAGGGTGCATCATTTTAGCAAATGTTAATGTTGGTAAAATTTTTTACAAACTTTTTTTGCTTTTTTTCCGATTTTAAGGGTTACACCCTCTCCCGGCACATTTTTTAAAACGAACCGTTTTACATGTGCATATCCGCGTACTTTGTACCTTATAAAACGAAAAAAAGCAAGTAAGTCCGATTTAGTTTGAAAGAATTTAAAAATCCATTTCGAATTTGTTTTTCAGCACGAAGGTGACTAAGTTAACGCAAAACTGTGTTCTTACAAATACGCTTCGGTGAAGGCGCAGCAAAGCAGGGCCGGGTTACGCTATGTTCTTTCTATAGAAATAAAAGTTTATAAATATTTTCTATTTAGAAATAATTTTTTTCTATTGAATAATCTTGAAAAATTTTTGTAAAAAAAACTAAAATTTGTCAAAATTATCTATAGAAAATTTCTCTTATAGAAAATAAAATTTTACAAAATTTCTATAAAATTTTAGGCCAAAATTTTCTATGAAGAAATAAAAAGTGATTAAAATTTTTCTATAGAAATTAATTTTTTCTATAGCAATAATATTGTGACAATTTTGAATTGAAATAAAATTTTTAACAAATTTTCTTATAGAAATAAAATTTTTTCTAATAGAAATAAATTTTTGACAAATTTTTCTATAGAAATAAAAAATTGATAAAATTTTCTTATAGTAATAAAACATTGACAAAATTTTCTATAGAAATTAACTTTTGACAAAATTTTCTATAGAAATAAAATTTTTACAAAATTTTCTATAGAATTAAAATTTTTACAACATTTTCTAAAGAAATACAAATTTGACAAAATTTTCTAGCAACTAAAACTTTCACAAATTTTTTATGGGTATATAATTTTTTGACAAAAATTTCTATTAGAAAAAAAAAATCTACAAGAAAATTTAAAATGACCCGGAAAATATGATCACAAATTTTAACCAAAATTTTTTATAGAAATAAAATGTTAACAAAATTTTTCTTTATTAGTAATATATTTAGGCAAAATTTTCTATAGAACACTTAAACTTTTGACAAAATTTTTTTATTTTTAGAAATAAAATTTTTTTACAAAATTTTCTTTTAGAATTTACTATTTTTACAACCATTTTTCTAAAATTTCTATGGATATAAAATTTTTGATCAAAAATTTTCCTATTAAAAAATTTTACCAAAAGAAATTTAAAAATGACCTCGAAAATATTGATCAAAATTTTAGCAAAATGTTCTATAGAAATAAAATGTTAACAGAAAATTATCATAATTTAGAACATTAAAATTTTTTAACCAAAATATCCTATAGAAAATAAAATTGACCCCGCCGGGCTTGTATAAAATTTTCTTATTAGAAATAAAATTTTGAAAAAATTTCGTATAGAACTAAAATGTTGATAAAAATTTTCTATAGATAATAAAAATTTCTATAGAAAATAAAATTTTGACAAAAATTTTCTATTAGAAATTAAAATTTGTGACAAAAATTTCTGTTAGAAATAAAAATTTGACAAAAATTTTCATAAATAGAATTAAATTTTGTTCAAAATTTTCTATGAAACTGAAAATTTGACAAAATTTGTGTTATAAAAAAAATTAGCCAAAAATTTTCTATTAAAAAAAAATTTGACAAAAAAATTCAAATAACCACAAATATATTTTTTTTTTAATTTTTTTTTAGAATTGGTGGTAAACATTTCCTTCAAACTTTGGTAGATTATTTTTGACATGAGTGGCAACCGTTGGTGTGCTGCCCTGCAAGTGGTACAAAGTTATGAATTATTAAAATAAGTTGATTTTCAAGGGAGATTAAATTATATGCATAAACTCATTGTCCGCCAATAAACTTGGAAATAATTAATCGTATGTCCTGATTAATTTTATGACTACAAAGATATCTTTGCATTAAAATTAACCTACACTGAGCTAAGAAGAAAACAGTGATTGTCAGCAATTCATATTTGAAGAGCAAAATAATATGAATAGGAGCTAATTTTTGCGGCGACCATGCTAAACATTTTCACACTCACCATGTTGGCTCAGTGAAACATTGGTTCTAGAAAAAATTTAAATTGTACCTCATCTAAAATGTTATTATATTGTAAAAAGTATATTTTGTTTGAATGAAAATACAATGGTCAGCCGAAATTTAAAATGTGTTATGGATTAATTCAATTCAAAATGTTTTTTCTTTAGTTAAAAAACATGCGTCACACCCTAATAATGTTTTTGATCTTTATTAAAAAAACGTTTTCCATCGTCGGAGAAAAGGACGCCATTTGAGAAAAAAAAAAACACAAATTAACTTTATTTGTTTTTTTTTGATATTTATTACTAATTCGTTTGCTTATTTGCTATTTATAATTGCCGTTCAGGCAAACATCATATAATTTTTACACAACTCTTTTTTTTTTCAATTTTCACACAATAAGTAATTATTCCATTAAAATGAAAATGCCAGACATCATGTACACTGCAAAATAAAAATAAATGATACCACAACTAAGCAAAATGCAGCCAGAACTAAACAGAATACTTTTTTCAATTACACTTCCCTCTTTTTGTTCACATAAACCACGTGCCGCCTTCTGAATAAATTAAATTAACACAAAACAGTAAATCCTGTATTTCTCCGTCCATTCCAAGAAACAATCAACACACGAACTGAGCGCAAAATGATAAATCGCTGCTGTACCTGCTCAATGTTTGTTATAAAATTCGTTTTCGATGCAAAAAAGTTAAAAAATTAAATGGTCACGAAAAAATATGTTAAATGGTTTATGGTCATGTAATGGTACTTAGACATTCTATACTTAACTATAAAAAAATACCTTTTTTTTCCCCGTAAAAAAGTAAGAAATTGGAATCGTTCATGGTACATGATTTTCCCGAGACCCATTAATGGTCCTCAAATTCTAATCATTTAATATGATAGAACATGTTTGCGGTATTTGAGAACCATTCAAATGCTATAGCCACATATATTTTTCTCGCTCGAAAGTTATTTTTACAAAAAACAAAATTACAAGGTTTTCGCGAGGCAATTACAATTGCTCTAGATAAGATATTGAATGATGCGGCAACCATGTCCAAACATGTTTTTTCCTGTGCGTGTACAGTTTAGAAATTTGCTATCGATACCTCAGATACTGTATTAATGCCTGTGGCTATTGATTGGTAGATTGTGGCAGAATTGTTGCCATATTCCCCGAATATTTATATGCCCTCCATGTGATGAGGGTAACGCTGAAACAGCCATTTTCCGGTGTAGTTCGTTCAACACTTTCACTACAAAAAATATAATTATTTCGATTCGACTCACCGAAAATAATATTATTCAATTAATTATACACCTCCACCGATAGGATGCGGGGGTATATTAAACTGTTTGTCATTTCCGTTTGTAACACATTTCGAAATATTGCTGCTAAGGACCCCCATAAGTTAATTATATCTGCGTGCTTCGTGCTCAGAGGTAGCCGTGGAAGCTTCTGCAGGAAATTCTTTGAGTTCGATCTGAAGCATGTCTCCGGTCCGTCCCGTTCGTCGTTGAAATGCACGCTACTTCCGAAACGAAAACAAGCTATCGACTTGAAACTTGCACACAGAGTTAGTTGATTATTGATGATAGTCGGATATGGTATTGAAATGGGGCCATATCGGTCCACTGTTTACGTATAGCCCCCATATAAACGCGACCCCCCAAATTTGCTTGCGAGGCCTTTAAGATAGCAAATTTCATCCGATCACGCTCGAAATTTTGTACCATTGGGTTTAGATATGGTCCTCTAATAACCCATGCAAAAATTGGCCACATCGGTCCATAATTATATAATAGCCTCCCATATTTAACCGATCCCCGATTGGCTTGCGAAGGCTCTCTAATGAGAAGCAAATTCAATCCGATCCCGGCTGGAAATTTGGTACATGATGTTAGTATAATTGGTCTCGTAATAACCCATGCAAAAATTGGTCCACATCGGTTCTAATTAATTATATATTAGCCCCCATATATCAAACCGCATTCCCCGATTTGGCTTGCGAGGCCTCTAAGAGAAGCAAATTCATCCGATTCGGCCCTGAAATTTGGTTACATGGGTCGTTAGTTATATGGTCTCTTAATAACCATGCAAAAATTGGTCCACATCGGTCCATAATTATATATAGCCCCATATAAACGATTCACCAGATTTGACCTCCCCAACCTCTTGGAAGACCAAAATTTCATCTGATTCAGTTGAAATTTGGTACATTGGTTCGTGTTAATTATATGGCCTCAAACTCCCATGCAAAAATTTTGGTCGGTATCGGTCCATAATTATTATATAGGCCCCATTATAAATCGATCCCCAGATTTGACTCCAGAGGCCCGTTGGAAGAGCAAACTTCTTCCCAATTCGAGTTTGAAATTTAGGGTACGTGATATTAGAATTTATGGTATCCAAACAACCATGCAGGGAATTGGTTCCTATCCAGTCCATAATATATATTAGTTCCCATATAAAACCGATCCCCAGATTTTGACCGTCCGGTTGCATTCTTGATGAAGAAGCAAAATTCATCCGATCTTGCTTTTGAAATTTGGCGGTACGTGCTGGGATAGTAGTATGATACCACAACCCAAGTAATTCGATTGTGGGATGGACAGTCTTCTTGTAGATGTTTCTACGCAATTCATGGTTGGGAGGGTTTGAAAAGATTCGGTCTGTCCGAACTTACTGGCTTTCCGTATATACTTGTTTTTAATTGAAATGTCTTCAATCACAAAAAATAATAGTAATCAATTGAAAGAAATTAACTTTGAAAGTCAATTACAAAATTAATGATACTAACATTTTTTTGACTAATTTTTTGTTTCAATTAAATTTTTGAATCACATTAAATTTTTATTGAATAGTAATCAAATTAAAGAATAATTGAAAGTCAATTTTTACAAAAAAATTAATTGATATAAACAAATTTTTATTGTGATGATTTTTGTTTCAATTAAATTTTAATTTGAATATTTTTTAAAACTCATTAAGTACTTAGTTTGGAAACAAGTAAGGAAAGTCTAAGTCGGGCGGGTGCGACTATATCTATTACCCTGCACCACTGTAGATCTAAATTTGATTACCATATCACGTCAAATTGTGTGGAGGCATAATATAAAAGGTTCTGTCCTAAATTACATTACACTTTAAATATCACATCGATCTGGACAGAATTTTGATAGGACTTCTACAAAAGGCTCTATTGACTCAAAATTTTACGTCGGCTACATGAAACTAGGGTGGAACACAGAGTTAGTAAAACAAAATATGGGAAACATTTTAAATCTGAAAAGGAGCAATTTTAAGGAAACTTTCGCAAACGTTTTATTTATGATTTATCGCTCGTTATATACAGTTTGTAAAGAAGTGTTTTTGACAATGGGATTAAAATTATGTTTTGTCCAAAATTAAATTATAATGAAATTTTAAAAAAAAATATTTTTAATTATGTATTTTGCTAAAGTTATACATACGCTACACAGAATTTACGCCAAATTTTAATAAAATATTTAATATTTCAAATTATTTCTAGAATTGAAATATTTGCAATGGTCAAAAGACTTTCTTGACATTACTGTATGTATTAGAAGTTTTAGGAAATTAGAGTCATTTATTACAACTTTTCGACTAAGCAGTGGGCGATTTTACAAGGATGGGAGTATATTCTAAATTTGAACCGATTTCAACAAATTGGGCACGCATAGCTACAATTGCCTAATTCTACTGCCTGCTGCAAAGTGGGTTCAACTAAATCGCGAGTTAAAAATTGGCCTCTAGTAGTCATATGAGTCTGTATGTAACACCTTGGTGCGAAAGCATATATATGTGAGATATATCGAAATCTGAACGATTTCAACCAAATTTGGCACGCATAAGCTACCAATGCTTATTCTACTCCCTGTGCAAAATTTCAACTAAATCGGAGCAAAAATTAGGCCTTTGTGGTTCATATTGAGTGTAAATCGGCGAAGCTATAAATGCAGAGCTATTATCTAAATCTGAACCGATTTTCAATAAAATTTGGCACACTTGGACTATAGTACTAATTGTTCTTTCTTGCTGCAAAATTTTTAACGCAATTAGACGATTAAAACTCTGGGCTTTCTTGGGGCCATTAATTAAGTCCATTTCGGTGCGCAAAAATATATATGGGAGCTATATCTAAATCTGTGAACGATTTCTTCCAAAGTCAATATCGCGTTCATATTCATTGCGTGCCAAAACACATTTAATATATACCCAAAGTTGAAGTCGAATTGACTAAAACTAGCGAACCTAGACCTTTTGATTAACAATAATTGTTGTTCACAGGACAGACGGACATGGCTTATATCGACTCAGGAGCCCCACCCTGAGCATTTTTGCCAAAGGACACCATGTGCCTTATCCGTTTCTCCTTCTGGGTATTATTAACATATTGCCCAATAACTTATAATACCCTGTTCCACAAGTGTGGCGCAGAGCGTATAAATATTATATTTTATATACATTTTTCACAAAATCTTATAAATTAGAATCCTTAATGAATGGGTATACGCAGCTTTACTTGAAACTCAGCTTCTATTTCATCATCTTTTTGCATAGTCCAAGTTAAAAAAATTGACTTTTACTGTTTTTCATACCACTGTTTAATATTTTTTTTTTGGGAACTTGGGAAAATTCGTTGTCGCTGTCAACCAGGACACTATCATGCATTTAAGTACATCCATTATTAAATGCAATGTCATGCAATCTGCATATCGTTGATGGTGACTCTGTTGACATAGCTGCCTGTCACATGTGAAAAACAAAGTTTACTCAATTTGATGTGAACAAATATTCTATGGAGTTTTCCCATATTTTTTTATTGCCATCACTATAGGATGTGGGTGGAATAAGTTTGCCATACCATTGGTAATGCATCGAAATATCGATTTTCGACTATATAAAGAATCCGTCTGTCTGTCAGACTGTTTTAATCACGCTACAGCCTTTTACCAATGAATCATTCTGAAATTTTGTACATGTTCCGCAATTTTGACCAGTTTTGCTTCAAAATCGGAAATGTTTTATGTTCTCGAAACCTTAAAGATGTTCTTTGTTTAACTACTCAGGAAGTTCTTTGAATTCAAGTTTTTTACAACTCGCTTTTTCTATATCCACACCACCACCAAAAAATGGTGACGGGGGTATAAGTTTGTCATTCTGTTTGTAACGT
>PGFW01004637.1:0-21061 GCA_003123925.1 Haematobia irritans
AAAGAAAGAGATGAAATAAAATTTTGACAAAAATCCTACATATATATATAATAATAAGTTCGGGTTTTGCTCCTGAAACGCACAAACGATTTCCACGTTTTTTGCAAATTCGTTGGAAGGTCTTCGACTCCGTAGAGATTTATAGCAAAGAGAAAAATCAAGAAAGTTTTAACGAAAAGCGGGAAATCTTTTTTATATACAGGGCGCCCATCTCTGATGCCAACTCCAGAAGCACGAACCGATTTCCACGGTTTTGCATTCCTCGGGCTCTGTGGAGTTATTAGCAAAGAAAATTCAAGAAAAACTTTAACACAATATCGGGAAAATCTTTTGTTCATACAACGCACATTACACAATTTTATATTTTCAATTCATCGCGTTGCTTTTGTTATAAAAAAATAGTTTGTAATTTTTCACATGAAAAATGTTCGAGAACGTAAGAAGGGTAATCATGTGGTGAAAAAGGGTACCATCATTTGTTTGATTTCTGGGAGTGGAGGGGGGACATCCGCCCTTGCCGCGGTTTTATTCAAAAAATTTGGCCAAAGTTCTCCGATTTGGGTGAAATTTTCGAAGGAAGCTTAGGTTGGTGATGTCTAGACAAATGGCCGCTAACTGTTATTTTTTTTCGAATATTTGGTCCCTGCGTGGACACCCCTTTAATTACGATTTTTGTTGTAAAGTAAGAGTATAAAAAAAACAAAATATATAGATATATAAATTTCTGAAGTGAAATACTTAAAAATTTTATATATTGTGTTGGGTCATACTATGCAAATTTTTTAAAAGTTTTTATCACAATCGGACTGAATGAGTCTAAAGGCCTGAAATAAAGACGTCTGCCACTTAAACGCTAACCTAAGTAGAAGCAATGGGTCAGCGCAATAGGAATAATTTAAATTGCAATATTACACACGTAAATATCCACTGTGCAGCAGCATTTTCTCTGTATCTTGTCATTGAACGAAGGGTTTAAGTGATTAAACAAAAAAATAAAAAAAAAAACAAGCAAAATACAATATTTTTTAAGAAAATCGCACATATTAAGCAAAATGTCAAAAACAACAAAAAAATTATTAACTTTCGAAAATGCTCAGCTTCAATGGTAAAGCCTTCAAAATCGAACCTTCTTCGCATTGTGACAACAACAACCTTAATTCATTTGCTAAAAAGAGAACTGGATTTATGATCTTGGCTTGCCGTTATTTTTTGATTGATTTATTAAACTCGATGGATTGATTGGTGACTGATAAATTTAAAATAAAAAAAAGAATATGGGCTAATTGAAGCATGTTAACAACTTTCCTCCCATAAGCTATTGAACTAAATCTATGGCCGCATATTTTGTAGAACCAATTAAAGTGGGGAACGAAAACCAGTTATGCCAATGATTATCTTAGCGCATGCCAATCAAATAAATGTTTCTGATTTTGAATTTTCTTTCTTTAAACTGAATTCAGTTGTTTACACTGTAAAAATAATTAAGACCTTTAATTAACAGATTAAACCTTACAATGTAATTATTTAAGAATAATCAAAAGTCAATGGTATTAAATCCATATAAAATGTGCGTAGCAAAAGGTATCCATACCGTCATGTTTTAAAAAATATGAATGGTGATAAACGAGGTGAAACTCAAAACGCCTTTTTAAAATACCTTTACATGATTTTCATAAATACACGGTTTATTAGAAACCGAATAACCAGCAACATAAGTGCTTGCAATTTCACCATACAAATCTGTTGAACTAAAAGGCGAAAAGTTATAAATATTGTGGTTGAGATAGATCATTATTCGGAGGCGCAGTTCGAAACTTCTTAGCCTAGGCACAAAAAGCGCGGTATAAACAGAATAAGAATAAAGTGTTTTGGAAACTTCCATCTTGTTATGAACACATGCTAAAGTTGTTTCGTATCTGGTAAACATCCTTTATAATATGAAACAGGTGTTCAAAAAAGACGCATCCGCAATTTTTTATACCGCCTCCCATAGGTTGGGGGTATATTAACTTTGTCATTCCGTTTGTAACACAATCGAAATATTGATCTAAGACCCCATAAAGTATAATATATCTGGTGTGTAGTGAAATTGTCTGAGTCGATCTGAAGCATGTCCGTCCGTCCGCCGTCTGTTGAATATCATGGAATCGAAATAAGCTATCGACTTTGAAACTTTGCAACAAGTTTGTTATTGATGTAGGTTGGATGGTATTGAAATGGCCATATCGGTCCATTTTACGTATAGCCCCCAATATATAACGGACCCCGCAAATTGGCTGCGAGGCCTCTAAGAGAAGAAAATTTCATCCAATCCGGCTGAATATTGGTACATTGGTGTTAGTATAATGTCTTAACAACCACGCAAAAAATTGGTAACCATCGGTCCATAATTATATATAAGCTCCATAATATAACCGATCCGCCCCGATTTGCTTTTGCAGAGCCTCTAAAGAAAACAAATTTTCATCCGCTCCGGGCTAAATTTGGTCATGAATGTTCATATATGGTCTCTCTTAACAACCATGCAAAAATTGGTCCACATCGGTGTATAATATATATAGCTCCCATATAAAACCAATCCCAACCGATTTGCCTTGCAAGAGCCTCTAAGAGAAAACAATATTTCATCCGAAATCGCGGCTGAAAATTTGGTACATGGTGTTAGTATAGTGGTCTCTAATGACACATGCAAAAATAGGTTCCATATCGGTCCATAACTTATATATGAGCTCCCATATAAACCGATTCACCGATTTGGCTTGCGGAACCTCTAAAGAGAAGAAAATTTCATCGATCCGGGGCTGAATTTGTAGCAATTGATCGTCAGTATATGGTCTCTAATGAGCATGCAAAAATAGGTCGCAACATCGCTCCATAATTATATAATAGCTCCCATATAAACCGATCCCCCAATTTGGCTTGCGGAGCCTCTAAGGAGAAGCAAATTTCATCCGAATCCGGCTGAAAATTTGATACATGATGTTAGTATATGGTCTCTAATGACCATGCAAAAATGGTGGCCATATCGGTCCATAATGTATATATACCTGCCATAATAAACCGTTTCCCCCCCATTTGGCTTGCCGACCTCTAAGAGAAAGCAACATTTCAATACCGGATCCCGGCTGAAATTTTGTACATGATGTTAGTATACTGTCTCTAATGACCATGCAAAATTGGTCGATAATCGGTCATAAGTCTTTAATATAAGCCCCCATATAAACCGATCCCGCCGATTGGCGTTGCAGAGCCTCTAAAGAGAAAACAAATTTTCATACCGATCCGGCTGAAATTTGTACATGATGTTAGTATAGTGGTCTCTTAATGACCATGGCAAAAATTGGTACGATATCGGTCCAATAATTTTATATAGCCCCTCATAAAACCGATCCCCCCCCGATTTGGCTTGCAGAGCCTCTAAGAGAAACGAAATTTCATCCCGATCCGCTGAAATTTGGTACATGATGTTAGTATATGGTCTCTAATGACCATGCAAAAATTGGTTCGATATCGGTCCATAATTATATATAGCCCCCATAATATAACCGATCCCCGATTTTGGCTTGCAGAGCCTCTAAGGAGAAGCAAATTTCATCCGATCCGGCTGAAATTTGGTACATGATTAAGTATATGGTCCCTCTAATACCATGCAAAATTGTCCATATCGTCCATCAATTATATTACCTGCCATAAGTAAACCGATCCCCCGATTTGGCTTGCAGAGCCTCTAAGAGAAACAAATTTCATCCGATCCGGCTGAAATTTGATACATGATGTTAGTATATGGTCTCTAATGACCATGCAAAATGATCGATATCGGTCCGATATTTATAATCATACCCCCAATATAAACGATCCCCCGTATATTGGCTTGCGGAGCCTAAAGAGAGCAAATTTCATACCCGATCGCGGCTGAAATTTGGTACATAGCATTCAGTATAGTGTCTCTAATGACCATGCAGAAAATAAGTCCATATCGCTCCATAATTATATATAGCCCCCATATAAACCGATCAACAGATTTGACCTCCGGAGCCTCGTTGGAAAACCAAAATTCATGACTGATTCAGTGTTAAATTGGTACGTGATGTTAATAATACGTCCTCAAACACTCATGCAAAAATTGGTCGATAATGTCCATAATTTATATATTAGCCCAGATAAACCGATCCCCAGATTTGACCTCCGGAGCACTTGGAAAGAGCAAGAAAATTCCTTCCCATTCGTGAAATTTGGTACGGTGATGTTAAGTAAATATTGTATCCAACAACCATTCAGGAATGGTTCTATTAGTCCATAATTATATATAGGCTCCCATATAAACGATCGCCAGATTTGAGCCTCCGGTGCCTTTTGAGAAGCAAAATCTGACCGATCTGGTTGAAATTTGGGTTACGTGGGTTGGTACGTAATGATTTTAACAACCAATGCGAAAAGTGGTTGGCATTATCAAGTCCACTAATGCATTTATAGCCCCCCAATATAACCGAGTCCCAAGATTTGGTTTTGAACCTCTTGGAGGAGCAAATTTCATACCGAGGTGAGATGAAATTTGTGGATGACAGTCTCGTAGAAGTTTCTACGTAAATCCAATGGTTGGAGGTACAATAAGATCGGCCTGGCCGAACTTACGGCCATAATAAACTTGTTTTTAACAATGGAAAAATTAGAAATGCGTGGTGTCATTAAATATTTTTAATAAAAAAGGTTTATCGGACCAAGAAATTCATAATGAATGTGTTAGGTGAAAGTGCTCCTTTATATTCAAAAACAGTAAAAAATTGGTTGCTGAAAATTTAAACGTAAGTCCGTAACAACATTGAAGATGAAGCACGTAGTGAAGCGTCCAGCAAACAACAAAACAGAATTGTAGACAAATGCATGCTATTCGTCGATCATTTAATACCGACGAAATAAAAGTGCGTGAATTGCTTAATATCAAATGGCAATCTCAATGATCCGAGTCCCATTAAATTTGCATTGAAGAACTACAGATGAAAAAAAAACTTTCTGCTGCAAGATGGTGCCGCATTTTGTAACAGTCGATCAAAAACCAATAAGAAATGAAACATTTCTAATATTGTTTGGATCTTTTAAAGCGAAGATAAAATGGATTTGAAGCGTCGTTTCATAACTGTTTGGTGAGACATGGATCCACCATCTATACTCCAGAGACAAAAGAACAATCCAAACATGGACTGAAGCGGAGGAAAGTCCCCAAAGAAGCAAAAGCAATATCAATCGGCTGGTAAAGGTATGCAACGGCTTTTTGGACTTCAAAAGTCATTTTATGATTGACTAAACTGCAAAAGGGTAAAAAACAAAAATTCAGAGTAACTTTTGCAACCTTTTGGATCAATTAAATGTACAAATTCGAGAAAAAACGTCCTGGCTTACAACACAAAAAAATAATTTTCATCAAGATAACGCACGCAGCGCACAAGAGTGTTAAATAACAATGGCTAAAATCAAACGGAATTAAAAGTACGAGTTGCTTGAACCACCCACCTTATTCTCCTGATTTAGCTTCCCGAAGTACTTTTACTTGTTCCCAAGATCTAAAAAAATCCTGATGGCAAGCGTTTTACTCAAATGAAGAATGCAATACATTGTAAACCACTATTTGAAGACCTTTTGAGAAAACTATTTTAATACAAATAGGTATAGAATTGCTAGAAAAAGTGTTGGACTAAAGTGTATTGAACGTTTCAGGGGATTTATGTGAAAAAATAAAATATTTTTGAAAAACTAAACTATTCTCCTTCAATTGATGGCTAAGAAGTTTCCGAACCGCCCCTCTGTATATTGTTTTAGAATTGGGTGGGTATAGCAAACGAGCCTCGGTTATTTCAGCTCACTTAAGTTAAAAATTTCGTTTGTAACCCTAGTCTTACACTACTTCTTTTCCTAAATTGTCATTACGGCCATATTATATGTCAGTCAGAGAGAAGGAATTAGCGACAATATGAGTGGTCCGCACTATTCAGAGCGTTCATTGTAATTAAAATTTTATTCCTAAATCGATTTGTGCCGCTTGTGTGGTAGATAAGATTTGTCAAAATTTTATTTCATAATAAAAATTTTGTCTAAATTTTAATTCTAAGAGAAAATTTTATCAAATTTATTTCTATAGAAATTTTGTCTAAAAAATTATTCTATAGATAAATGGTGTCTACATTTATTTCTATAAACAAATTGGTGTCAAAATTTTTGTCCTAAAAGATTAATTCTATAGAAAATTTGTCTAAATTTTATTTCTATTAAAAAATTTTGTCAAAATTTTTATTTCTATAAAAATTTGTCAAAAATTTTAATTTCTATAAGAAAATTTTGTCTAATTAATCTATGAAAATTTTGTCTAAGATTTAACTCTATAGAAAATTTTGTCTAAAATTAATTCTAATAGAAAATTTTGTCTAAAGATTAATTCCTATAGAAAATTTTGTCTAAAATTATTTCTATAGAAAACGACTTGTCAAAATTTTGTCCAAAATCTTATTCTAAAAAGAAACTTTTTTGTCAACATTTTAATTTCTATAGAATATTTTGTCAAAATTTTAATTTCTAGTAGAAAAATTTGTTAAAATGTTATTTTGTAAGGTGACAAAGTCTCCTCAATTTTAAAAGGGAAAAGAGGGATCAAATCGCCTTTAATTTTATAATTTTATAAAAATTTTTATATATTTATTTCTGAGAATCAGTAAGAACAGATACTTCGAAATGTGGGGCTACCACAATACCAAACTAACAAATGAAAAATAGATAATTTATGTCAAAGATTTATTTCTGTAGAAAATGTCAACTATTTTATAATAATTTTTGTCCAAAAAAATTTTTATTTCTATGGAAAATTTTGTCAAATTTTATTTCCATAGAAAATTTTTGTCTAAATTTCTATAATGAAAATTTCGTCAAATTTAATAGAAAATTTTGTCTTAAATTTATTTCTGTAGAAAAATTTTGTCCAAATTCAACTGTATAAAAAATAGAGTCACTATCAGGTTTTCATTGGTCAAAAAAATTACTAATTTTAAACTTGTCCGATGGCCGAACAAATGGAATGTTTGTTTGAGTTTTCGCCCATTTTTCGCTCAAATAGGCATTTTTTTCAAAATTTTCTATTGAAATAAAATTTTGACAAAATTTCTATAGAAAAAAATTTAAAAAAATTGTCTATAGAAATAAAATTTTGCCAAAATTTTGTAACAGTAAATAACTTTAAAAATTGTAATAGATATAAAATTATAACAAAAAATTCTTGTGTAGGAAAAGAAAATTTTGTAAACATTTTATAGTAGAAATAAAATTTGGCGATAACTATATATAGAAATAAAATTTTGGCAAAATTTTCTATAGAAATAAAATGTTGACAAAATTTTCTATAGAAATAAAACGTTGACAAGATTTTCTAGAGAAATAAAATTTTGACAAAATTTTCTATAGAAATAAAATTTTGACAAAATTTTCTATAGAAATAAAATTTTGCAAAAATTTTCTAATATAAATAAAAATTTGCCAAAATTTTCTAATATAAAAAAATGTTGACAAAAATTCTATAGAATAAAATTTTGACAAAATCTTCTATAAAAATAACATTTTGACAAAAAAGTTTCTATAGAAATAAAGTTGTGAGAAAATTTCCTACAGAAATAAAATTGTGACATAATTTTCTATAGAAATAAAATTTTGACAAAATTTTCTATAGAAATAAATTTTGCAAAAATTTTTCTATACAAAATAAATTTTTACAATTTTTCTAATAGAAATAAAATGTTGACAAAATTTTCTATAGACATAAAATTTGACGAACATCTTCTATAAAAATAACATTTTGAGCAAAAGTTTCTATAAATAAAGTTTTGATAAAAAATTTTCTATCAGAAATACAATTTTGAACAAAAATGTTCTAGAGAAATAAATTTTGACAATTTTCTATAGAATGAAAATGTGACAATAATTTATATATTAGACAATAGAAATTTTGCCAAAATTTTCTATTACAATCTAAATTTTTTTACAAAAAATGTTCTATAATAAATAAAATGTTGACAAATTTTCTATAGACATAAATTTTGACAAAATCGTCTATAAAAATAACATTTTGACAAAAAAGTTTCTATAGAAATAAAGTTGTGAGAAAATTTCCTACAGATATAAAATTGTGCCAAATTTTCTACAGAAATAAAATTGTGACAAAATTTTCTCCAGAAATAAAATAAAATTTAAATAGGCGAAATAAAATTTTGAACAAAATTTTATTAAAAATTTTATTTCTGTAGAAAATTTTGTCCAAATTCAAACTGTAATAAAAAACTAGAGTCACTATCAAGGGGTTTTCATTGGTCGAAAAAATTATAATTTTAAACTTGGTCGATAGCCGGAACAAAATGGAAAAAATTTTCTATTGAAATAAAATTGACAAAATTTTCTATAGAAAGAAAATTTTAACAAAATTGTCTATAGAAATAAAATTTTGCCAAAATTTTGTACAGAAATAAACTTTAAAAAAAATTGTATAGATATAAAATTATACAAAAAATTTTGTGGTAGAAGAAAATTTTGTAAAAATTTAGTACTTATGAATAAATTTTG
The DNA here is from genome assembly GCA_003123925.1 of Haematobia irritans. Taxonomy (NCBI): domain Eukaryota; kingdom Metazoa; phylum Arthropoda; class Insecta; order Diptera; family Muscidae; genus Haematobia; species Haematobia irritans. The sequence goes on from PGFW01004637.1 coordinate 8,593, forward strand.
GCGGATAACTATATATAGAAATAAAATTGTGACAAATTTTCTCCAGAAATAAAATTTTGACAAAAATTTTCTAGAGAAATAAAATTTTGACAAAAAATTTTCTAGAGAAAATAAAATTTTGACAAAATTTTCTAGGGAAAATTAAATTTTGACAAAATTTTCTAGAGAAATAAAATTTTGACAAAAATTTTCTAAGAGAAATAAAATTTTGGAAACAAAATTTCTAAGAGAAATAAAATTTTGACAAAATTTTATATAAATTTTATTTCTGTAGAAAATTTTGTCAAATTCAACTGTATAAAAACTAGAGTCACTATCAGGGTTTTCATTGGTCCAAAAAATTACTAATTTTTAAACTTGGTCGCGATGGCCGGAACAAATGGAAAATTTTCTATTGAAGACAAAAGTTGTTGACAAAATTTTCTAAAATAGAAAAGAAAATTTACAAATTTCTATAGAATAATTTTGTCCAAATTTGTACAGAAATAAACTTTACCCAAAAAATTTTATAGATTATAAAATTATCGCAAAAATTTTGTGTAGGAAGAAAATTGTGTAAAAATTTTATACAGAAATAAAATTTGCGAATAACTAATAAATAGACACATAAAATTTTTGAAAAAAATTTTTCTATAGAAATAAACCATTGTTGACAAAATTTCTTAATAGAAATAAATTATGAGAAAAATTCTTAAACTAAAAGAAAAAAAAAAAAAAATAAAAAACTATTAATTTTTGACATAAATTTTCTATTAGAAATAAAATTTGTGACCAAAATTTTCTCTATAGAAAATAAAATATTGTGACAAATTTCTCTTTATAGAAAAATAAATTTTGACAAAAATTTTCAATAGCAAATAAAGTTTATGAAAAAATATTTTCTATAAAACTAAAATGTTGATCAAAAAATTTCTGATAGAACATAAGAATCTTGAAACAAAATTTCTATAGAAATAAGATTTGACAAAAATTTCTATAGAAATAAAATTGTTGAAAAAATTGGACTATAGAAATAAAATCGTTGAGACAAATTCCTATCTTTAATAAAATTTTGCACAAGAATTTCTATAGAAATAAAATTGGAGAAACTTTTCTAGCAGAAATAAAAATGTGAGAAAATTTCTACAGAAATAAAATTTTGACAAAAATTTTCTACAGAAATAAAATGTGGACAAAACTTTCTATAGAAATAAAATTTTGACACAAAAGTTTCAATAGAAATAAAACTTTCTATCGAAGTAAAATTTTGGAAAATTTTTAGCTTTTAAATATTAATTTAATTTGGAAAAAAATAAAAATTCGTTTGGCAAGGATTTTTTTTTTCGTTGTGGCAACGCTGGTCACTATTTCAAACAATAAAACGCCTAAAAGTATGCTAAGATATTTCAGTTAATGATAACCAATCACTTCTCAAAATCGATAAACCATTGTTGTTAGTTAGTAATTTTTTCTAATTTATTATGTAAGGTTTATATTTATAAAAAAGTAAATAAATGGAATCAAAGTAAAATTTTTTTATAATTATATTTATACATATAAATTTATTATATACAATTCAAAAAGGTTTCAGTACTTCTTCTACATAAGTTTCTATTGCACAAAATTTTGTATTGATTTTTTTCTAAAGAATTTTCTTTTATTCACATTTTAGCAAATCTCAATGGCGATACTTTGGACTCACCCAATGAGAAGACCGTTACTGATCACAAAGATGTCGTACCAGAAAAACGTATCACTTTTACCATAAGTCCAGATTCTTCGCCCGAGGAAAGTTTAACCATAACACCCAAGAAATTTGAAGCCATAGCCGAAGAAGAATCCCCCTCGGCTACAACTACACCCAATGCAAATGCAGATATGGATGATGAAGTAATCCTAAGACCACGTCTCATTGATAGACATCCACATCTATTGCCGCCCACCGGTATCTCGAACACACCACGTAAGAACCATTTGCGTAGTGTCAAAAGTGTACCACATTTCAATGTACGTTCGGCTGCAAGTGAAACGGATATATTCTCCATTACCGGTTCGGGTAATCAAATCAGTATGACACCTGAAGTACCATCCATATCGTTTAGTAATTTACCCAAACACTATGAAGATACTCCAACAATTGAGAAATATCGTGTCTCTCAATCATTGTACTCCATACAAACGGCCAATGCAGCCAGGGCCAATAATTTAGATTATTCGATGCCACGTTATTTCCGTAGATCGGCAATGCTATCGGCCAGTTCGGAGATGTTGTCCGGTGGTGGTGCTGGTTCATTGGCCACACCCTCAACTTCTTCGTCACGCGAAGAAGTTCGTCGTCCCGAAAAGGAAAAGAGTAAACGTTTGCAAATGTTACGTGGAGCCTTGCCACCATTGCTTATACATTCGGTATCCTTCCGTAAGAATCGGGATGAGGCAAAACAAGTGGATTGAAAGAGGGAACTACACGACCACGTACCCCTTTGGTAGCTTTCTGTGAGAAAATATTTCATTTTGTCCATATGCTTTATTTTTGTTTTAAATATTTTTTTAACATTTTATTGTATATAAAAAATTATTTGTTTGTTAGTATTTTCTTTATTAAAATTTTTTTTCTAAATTTATTTTTTTTTAAGGAAGGAAACTCCTTTTTTAAAATCCCTAATCGTTTTTTAATGTATGTATGTCCTTATCACATATATTTATGAATATGGTTTTGAAAATTGTTATAGTATTTAAGAGATATAAATAAAATTATTTTATCTTTATAAAATAAAATAAAACCATTTTTTCAAGTGAAGCATTCAAGGTAAGTCATGAAGAGAACAAATGCCATCATTTTACTGCTTCAGCACTAGTAAATTCGGCATTGAATCGGCTGGAACCAGAAAAGTCGAGTCAACAACGCCGAACCGCCTAATAATCATGCGAGAATTGCCTATTGGAAATTTTTCTATGTGTGGAATTGAAATATTAAGAACACACTCAAAATTAACAACACGATGTTTTATTTGGCATTATAATAAAATAGGAAATCAATGTCTAATATGTGAACATAACAAAAAAAAAAAATACAAAGTAAATTATGCAAAGCCTATTGAGTTTCCAATATACTCCACGTCTTCTTCGGTCTTGGGCCATATTCCTGATAATATTCGGCAGTTATGACAGTTACCACCCGTGCCCTTACCAATCCTTTGCTAAACCTTTAGCAACGTAATAGTATGAATAAGAGAATAACTAAAGCAGCTAAGAATATTTTTGATATATCAATTTTTACTCATTTTATTTTTTTTTACGTAGAGTGAAGTTATGAAGTTACACGCAAAGAAAAAAAAACGTTTGGAAAACGTGTACCGAAAACGTTTTTCTTTTGTTAGAGTTTTTGAATTGCTTCGAAAATTTTAAACTTTTATCACCAAAAAAATTCGTTTGTTACAAAATTTTTATTTTTTCAATAAAAAAAGTTATTTTTGAAATAACAACACAGTCCATTTCGTTTATATCAAACACTGTTCTTTTCTGACTTTAGGTCTTTAATAAGACCAATTTTACAGTTCAAAATTTAATATAGTACAATGTAATGTTGAACATTTTTTCGGAATCTTCCGAATATATCTGGAATATATGTAAAAAAAACAAAAGCAAAAAAAAAAAACTTTGGCCGAAGCAGGGATCGAACCCACGACCCTTGGCATGAGAGTCGACGTAGCTACCACGTTGCTCCACGGTGCCAAACAAAAAGTTTGTTTCTGTTAAATAAAACTTTGTTTTATTCGGTTCGTGGGCCGCCGCAAGCTATTCTATATAATTATAACTTATATGGATTATTTATCTATTGATGATACATAACAGGTTACATAGCTCAGTGGCTAGTGTGTTGGCTTACAATGTGCATGGTCCGCGGTTCGATTCTCCGTCCAGGCGAAAGGTAAAAAATTTTAAAAATTTATAAAATCGTATAATTTCTTCTACATTGTTGGTATTACAGGAAAAGGTGTTAAGAACTAAAAATCCTCGTGGATGTGAGAAAGATGTGAGGGACAATGCAATTAGCAAGAAAATATTTTTTTTTTGAGCTAGTCTTTATGAAATTGTTTTTACATCCTGGAAAAGAATAAACGTTTATCACAAAAAGTAATATACTTTTCTTCAAATACACTTACCTTAACAGAAGCGAAAAGCAAATGCAGAAACGAACTTTGTTTGTCAAAATTTCGTTGGGAGAAAGAAAATTATTTTTTAGCGTGTACAATCTTTGTTACTAAATATATTTTAAAACTAAATAGAAATTTCAAAATTTTTCTTATCCAAAAATCCGATTTTTTATGAAAATAATTTTTTCCTACAATGAATTTTCTAATGACTATTGTCAAAAATTTTATTCCTATGGAGAATTTTTAAATAAATGTTATTCCTATAAGATAAATTTTCTATAGAAATTCTCTCAAAATTTTTACATACGTATAAGAAAATTTCGGTCCAAATTTTTATTGTCTATAGGATAATTTCTCTACAATTTGTATTTCATATAGAAAATCTTGTTAGGGAACTTTATTTCTATAAAAAATCTGTGTTTAAATTTTAGTTTCTATATAAGAAATTTTTGTTCAAAATTGTTATTTTGTATAAGAAAAATTTTTTGCAAAATTTGTAATCTATCTTCTCTATTTTTTTTTTTTTTTTTTGGTGTCCAGAATCTATTGTCCTTATAGAAATTTTTGTCAACAATTGTTATTTCTTATCAGATAAATTTTGTCTAACAGTTTTATTTCTAATAGAAAATTTTGTCAAAACGCTTATTTGCCATAGAAATGTTTGTCAACAATTTTAATTTTCTATAACGTAGTGCTGATGGCCTTACAGGCCAAAGCTACTTTTCTGCCTTTTAATATCATAAATTTACTGTAAGTGATTGAAAATAAACAATGAAATAAACCATCTTGCAGTCTATAGTGCTTGCCCAAATTAAATTTGAACAATCATTCTTTTCCTCTGTGTTTAAGCTACACTTGTAGTTTAGGCCAAATGTATGGGTATTAAGGCTGAAAATAAAAAAACAACAACAATTGCTTAAAAGAAGCAAAACCAACAAAACAAATAACAAAACAAAAGAAATTGTTAATTTCTATAAAGAAAATTTTTGTCAAAAATTTATTTTAGTTTATTTTTTTTTGTCAAAAATTTTATTTCTAGAAGAAATTTTCTCATAATTTTTTTATTCTTAGTAATAAATTGGATTAAAAATTAATTAAAAAATTTTGTACGATTTATCTCTATAGAAATATTTTCTTCAAAAAATCTTATTTCTATAGAAAAATTTTTGTCCAAAAATGTTATTTCTTATAAATAAGGTTTTGTCAAATTTTATTTATTTTTTTCCAACATTTTATTTCTATTTTCTAATTTTGTCGATGGGATGGTTGGAGATTGTGTGGGCGAAAAATTGGTATTGTTATATTTGATGATTGTTAGATTTAAAAATTTATCAAATTTATTTCTATACGAAAATTTTGTCAAATTTGTTTTCTATGGAAAATTTTTTCTAAAAATTTTATTTCTCTAAAAATTTTGTCACAATTTTATTTCTATTGGAAAATTTGTGTCACAAAATTTCATTTCTATATTTTTTTTTGAAAAGATTTTATTTCCATAGAAGTTTTTTCAAAATTTATTTCTAATAGAAAATGTTTGTCAAATTTTATTTCTATAGAAGGTTTTGTTAAAATTCATATTTCTATAGGAAAATTGTTGTCAAATAATTTATTTCTATAGAGAAATTTTTCAAAAATTATTATTTCCTAATAGAAACATTGTGGTCAAAAAATTTTATTTTTTTTTTGTCAAAATTTTATTTTCTAAAAGAAAATTTTTTCATAATTTTTTATCTTTAAGATAATTTTGTCAAAAGTTTATTTCTATAGAGAAATTTTGTCAGAAAAGATTTTATTTCTGTAGAAGAATTTTTGTCACAATTTTATCTCTATAGAATATTTTCTCAAAAATCTTGTTTTGCTATATACATTTTTTGTCAAAAATTTTAATTTCTTATAAAAATTTTTGTCAAATTTTAATATATTTTTTTCAACATTTTATTTGCTATTGAAAATTTTGTCAAAAATTTAATTTCTAAATAGAAAATTTTGTACATTGGTTTTTTCTAATAGAAAATTTTAGTCAAATTTTTTTCTATGGACATTTTTCTCAAAAATTTTTAATTTCTCTTAAAAATTTTGTCAACAATTTCTATATGAAAATTTTGTCACAATTGTTATTTCTATATTTTTTTTTTACGAGATTTTATTCCATAATGAAATTTTTTCAAAAATTTTATTTCTAATTTAAAATTTATAGTAATTGCAACAAACACGAAGATTTATTTTAGAAGGCTAATTTGTTTAGAATTCACTCTAAAGTGGTGAACAGTCGAACAATGCTTATTGTTCTACAGTCAACTACAACATGTGACAAGCTTACAGAAACTGTTTCAGGATAACAAACAACAATTCTATACAGCGTAGCATTAGTCGTGTTTTTTCCTAGTTTTACGAGCGGGCTCATCGTTGCTTATTATAGTTACATGTTAGCCTGATACCGAAAAGGCAATTGACGTCCAGACAGGCCAGATCTAATACTAAAGGCTGTGAAAGGTTCATTCGTCGAAGCGCGAAACAATGTACAGTCCAGGCGTGTATAGATTTGTATCTGGCCGTTTTCTTTTCAAATGGCTCTATTAACCATGTTCCTTAAAAATCTATATCTTGTCCCAATAAAGCTCGAAAATATAATTGTTCATAAATTAGATACAATTTTAATTGTCTATATTTTTTCCAAAATTTTAATTGCCCATAGAAAATTTTTTCAAATTGTATTTCCTAATAGAAATGTTTGTCAAAATTTTATTCTACAAAATGCAATTCATGAAAATTTTGCATAATAATATTTCTATAGAAAATGTTTGTCACATTTTATTTCTATATAGAAAATATTTGTCAAAATTTTATTTCTAATAGAAAATTTTGTCAATATTTTATTTCTATAAGAAAAATTTTGTCAGCATTTTATTCTATAAAATTTTCGTCAAATTGTAATTTCTATAGAAAATTGTATCTCAAATTTTATTTAAAAAGATTTTTCTGAATATTTGTTATTTCTATATTTTTTCAAAATTTTTATTTCTATAGAAAAATTTTGTCAATATTTATTTCTATAGAAAATTTTGTCAAAATTTAATTTCTAAGAAAATTTTTGTCAAATTTTATTTCTAAAGAAAATTTTGTCAAAATTTTATTTCTAATGGAAAATTTTGTCTAAAAATCTATTCTATAGAAAATTTTGTCAAAATTATTTCTATAGAAAACGATTGTCAAAAATTGTTTTTAAATGTTTCAAAGTTCAAAATTTATTTCTAAAAAGAATTTTTGTCAAAACATTTTAATTTCTATAGAAATTTTGTCAATTTCTTTTTTTATTGTTGGTTTTTTTTCCCAATTTAACGCATTATTTTTGTTTTTTGATTTCAAGTTTAAAAAAACCATGCATTGACTAACAACAAGTTTTAGCTTTAATTATTTTTAATTTTTTTTTGTCAAAATTTTATTTCAAAAGAAAATTTTCTCATTATTTTATTTCTTTAGATAATTTTTGTCAAAAGTTTATTTCATAATAAATTTTGTCAAAAAAATTTTAATTTTTATAGAAAATTTTTGTCACAAAAATTTTTATTTTATTAGAATTATTTTTTCAAAAATCTTATTTTCTATATAAAAATTTTGTCGAAATTTTATTTCCAGTAAGAAAATTTTGTTATAATTGTATCTTCTATAAAAAAAGTTGTCAACATTTTATTTCTATAAAAAATAATGTTAAAATTTTATTTGTATTTATTTTTTTTTTAAATTTTATTTCTATAATATAATGTCAAAAATTTTATTCTTATTTATTTTTATGGTTGTTTTCCAACATTTTATTTCTATTTGAAAATGTTGTTAAAAGTTTTTTCTATAGGGCAACATTTTTGTCAGAATTTATTTCAAATATATATATATATTTCTTTTGTCAAGTTTTTTTTCTATTTTAGATTTTTCTGCAAATTTTAATTTCTCTTCAAAAATGTTGTCACAATTTTTTTCTGAAATTTTGTTGTTCAAAATTTTTATTTCCATAGAAAATTTTTTTCAAAAACTTTGTCAAAATTTTAATTTCTATAGAAAATTTTGTTAAAAATTCTATTTTTTTATAAGAAAATTTTGTAAAAATTTTATTTCTATAGAAAATTTTGCTCACACTTTTAATTTAAATAGAATTTTTCTGCAACATTTTAATTTTTATTTCTATTATTGTTTTTTTTTTCCAAAGTTTTATTTCTATAACTTGGAAAAGATTTTGTCCAATCTTTGATTTCTGTAAAAAATTTTGTCAAATATTCTTTTCTATAGAAAAATTTTCTCACAAATTTTATTTCTTCATTTAAAAAAATTTTGTTCACAATTTTAAATTCTCTTAAAAAATTGTCACAATTTTATTTCTATTATTTTTATTCAAAATTTTATTTTCGCATAGAAATTTTTTTTCATAAATTTTTATTTCGTATAGAAAATTTTGTCAAGAAAATTATTAATTTCTATAAAAATATTTAAAAATTTTATTTTTCATTTATATTTTTGTGTCAACCATTTGTATTTCTATTGAAAATGTTGTCAAAAATTTATTTCTATTGAAAATTTTTTAATATTTTTTTTTTCTAGCAGAAAACTTTGTCAAATTTTTTTCTATGGAATTTTTCATCAAAATTTTTAATTTCTCTTAATAATTTTGTCACAATTTTTTCTATAGAAATTTTGTCATTTTATTTATTAATTTTTATTTTTTTTTTCAAAATTTTTATTTCCATAGAAATGTTTTTTTTAAAAAATTTATTTCCATAGAAAAAATGTTTGGTCAAAATTTTATTTCTATAGAAAAATTTGTCAAAATTCCTAATTTCCTATAGCGAAAATTTTGTCAATATTTTATTTCAAACAGAAAATATTGTCAAAATTTTTTTTCTATAGAAATTGTTTTCAAAATGTTATTTCTCTAGTAGCTGATGGCCTTATCCAATCCAATGCTTCTTTTCTCCTTTTATCATACATTTACTGTATGATTCAAATAAACAATAAATAAATAAATTTTATTTCTATAGAAAATTTTGTAGAAATTTATTTCTGTTGGTTTTTGATTTCAGCTTAAAAACCATGCATTGACTAAACTACAAGTGTAGCTTAACCAACAGAGGAAAATAATGTTTGTCAAATTTATTTGGACAAAGCCCTATAGACTGCAAGATGGTTGGATGGACGCACGTTTCGAAATTACCACATTCCATCATCAGCAATCCGTACATAACTTGCAGCAAAACTATCAAACCAATTATCATAAAATAAATTCGGGCATTCACTAAACCACAAATGAACCTCACAATGACCCTGCTCGAAAAAAATTTTGTAATGATACCGCTTAACTGCGAAATAAATTCGAAACTAAACATATCTTCTTGTTCCTATGCCACTAGTCAAATGCATCGAAAAAAACACAAACAATGCTTAAAGAACGAAACTGAACAATAACAAAGCAAAACGAATGGGGAAATTTTATTTCCATAGATTTTTTTTTGCAAAATTTTATTTCCATAGAAATTTTTTTTCAAAACTTTTGTCAAAAATTTTATTTCTATAGAAAATTTTGTTAAAATTCTATTTCTATAGAAAATTTTGTAAAAATTTTATTTCTATAGAAAATTTTCTCCAAATTTTATTTCTATAGAAAATTTTGTCACAATTTTATTTAAATAGATATTTTTCTCAACATTTTATTTTATTTCTAAATTTTTTTTCAAAGTTTTATTTCTATAGGAAAATTTTGTCAATATTTGATTTCTATAGAAAATTTTGTCAACATTTTTTTTCTATGGAAATTATTCTCAAAATTTTATTTCTCTTAAAAATTTTGTCACAATTTTATTTCTATTATTTTTATTCAAAATTGTATATCCATAGAAATTTTTTTCAAAATTTTATTTCTATAGAAAATTTTGTCAACATTTTATTTCTATAAAAAATAATTTAAAAATTTTATTATTATTTATTTTTTTGTCAACATTTTATTTCTATTGAAAATGTTGTCAACAATTTATTTCTATTGAAAATTTTCTATTTTTTTTTTTTCTATAGAAAACTTTGTCAATTTTTTTTCTATGGAAATTTTTCTCAAAATTTTATTTCTCTTAAAAATTTTGTCACAATTTTATTTCTATAGAAAATTATGTCACAATTTTATTTCTATAGAAAATTTTGTCACAATTTTATTTCTATAAAATTTTCTATAAATTTTTTTTCAATATTTTATTTCCATAGAATTTTTTTTCAAAATTTTATTTCTATAGAAAATGTCAAAATTTTATTTCTATAGAAAATTTTGTCAAAATTCTATTTCTATAGGAAAATTTTGTCAATATTTTATTTCTATAGAAACTTTTGGCCAAATTTTATTTCTATAGAAAATTTTTTCAAAATTGTATTTATATAATAGCCGTTGGCCTTATCAGCCAATGCTTCTTTTCTCCTTTTATCATACATTTACTGTATGATTCAAATAAACAATAAATAAATAAATTTTATTTCTATAGAAAATTTTGTCAAAATTTTATTGTTTTTTTTTTTATTTCACAGCTAAAAACCATACATTGACTAAACTACAAGTGTAGGCTAAGCCCAAACAGAGGAAATAATATTTTTCAAATTTATTTGCAAAAGCCCTATAGACCTAGCAAGATGGTTGAATGGACCACGTTTAGAAATTGCTACATTCTATCAGCGCATCGCTCTACTTGCAGCAAAACTATCAACCGCAAATTATCGAATAAAGTTGCAGGCATGTTCATTAAACCCAACAATGAACCAACACTTGAACTTCCGAAAAAAGGTTGTATGATTAGCCGGCTTATGCCGAAATAAATTCGCAAACAAACATATCTCTTTCCTAATGCCATTCATAATGCATCGAAAAAACAACAACAATGCTTAAAGAACAAAACCAACAATAACAAAACAAAACGAATGGGGAAATTTTATTTCCATAGATTTTTTTTTCAAAATTTTATTTATATAGAAAATTTTGTGAAAATGTTATTTCTATGGAAAATTTTCTCAAAATTTTGTTTCCATAGAATATTTTCTCACAATCTTATTACTATAGAATATTTTCTCAAAATTTTATTTCTATAGAAAATTTTATCAAAATTTTATTTCTATTGAAAATTTTATCAAAATGTTATTTCTATGTTGTCAAAAATTTTATTTCTATAGAAAATTTTGTCAAAATTTTATTGCTTAAGAAAATGTTGTCAAAATTTTATTTCTTGTCAAAAAAAAAAATTATTTAAGAAAATTTTCTCAAAATCTTATTTCTTTAAAATATTTTGTCAAAATTTTATTTCTATAGATTATTTTTTTCAAAAATGTTATTTCTATAGAAAATGTTGTCAAAATTTTATTTCAAACTCTTGCTTATCCATAATTCCAAGAAAAATACCAAAGCAGCGATTCCCAAACCTATGAAAAGTATAGACCATACCCAAAATAGATCGGCAACAAGTAAGACCTTAGCACCGGTGTCCTTTTCCTTGGCCCTCACGGAAACTTCTTTAATTTTTACCATATCCCAAAATAAATGATCTTGCCAAGCTTCAATTAAACCCACAGCACGTACCAGATGTATAAGATAATTCAGTGGCTCCTTATAGGGTGAATTATATTGCAAGACAAATGCCGAGGGCATAGTGCTATAGAGAATCATATTTTCCGGAGCATAATAGGTTTGACCAGTAATATATTTTTGTTGTTGCCACAAAAGATCAAACGAAGCCGAGGTGGCAGCATAACAGTAGGTGGTATTCAAGATATTACGATTTGCTATAACATAGGATATATTGGGGGATACGATAATGGCCGATCGTATATGGGATAGCCAAGGTTTCAATTCTTCATAATCGGGTTCGGGTAGCAAAAGTTTATAGGGTGATTGTAATAGATCTTCAAAATATTGCATTTGTCTATGATACGAGGGTGTAATGAAGAGTTTACTGACATTAGCCGAAAACATGGTACTAATATAGAGACCAGCAAATCCCACTAGCAGGTATACTGTTTTAAGACCGATTTCAGGATTTGAGCGTACGGCAAATGATTGTCCCAAGACTCCGGGAAAGATTTTATAGTTTATCATTAAATTCAAATGGTCAACGAGATCAAACCATATGCACTGCCTTCAGTGTGGGTTGGCGTAATGTCTCCGATATGTATGAATTAAATCGAGGTAGACTTATAGTCCCCTTACCCCAACAACTGGAGATGCGTGAGTTGTATGGTGTCCTATTAAATGGATATTTTTTTGCTGTTGTATTTGTAACATCCGTACTATTATCCTTAACTCATTACCTTATCGATGCGCATAT
>PGFW01004656.1:970-13929 GCA_003123925.1 Haematobia irritans
TAAAATATTGTGATTTTATTATACGAAAAACACCGATGAATATTATGAGTTTTTTCCCCCTCACTGAAAAAGGTCAAATTGTAGGGAGGATTTAAAACCCATACAGCTAAAAAAAAGTGTAAAAATAAAATAAACATTAAAATAAAGTAAAGGTAGGTTATAATGACAATATGCCATACTTCAGCATCACGTAAAGCTTTAGTCCTTTTGTGTATTGCGACATGATATAAAAAAATAGTCCCTATAAGGAATTATGTTTTGGACAGGGATACATTATTTCTGGCTGTCATCATACAACTGTGAGAATACCTCCATGCGAATCTAAGAAAGTTACTAGACCTCTAAGAATGATATAGCTACCCTGGAATATACCATGGTACGAAATTTTGTAGTCTTGCACACTCCCTTCGGTAATATTCATCCCGGTATCTTTGGCTCCCTTTTATCACTTCTCTTGTAGAGAATTCCTTCTCCACGCGCTTCTAGCAGTCTGTCTGTCAAAATGTCCCGCTCTGATATATCCAAATTAAATGCACACTCCCTTAAAATATCTCTTGATCTTCCTTCTATATGTGTTACCACCAAAAATATCAGTTCTACTGCTTCTCATTTAAAATTTAGGTTGGTTAGGTTAAGTGGCAGCCCGATTAAGATTCAGGCTCACTTAGACTATTCAGTCCATTGTGATACCACATTAACTAAAAGTACCTATTACATATGGGCACTTCTAGTTTTAACCGCTGAACCTTCTCGAATATTTTCTTCTGTTGAACCAACCAGATTGTTCCAAAAACATTAGCAGACTGCTTAAGTTAACGTTTTCCAGGTCCGCCAGTAATCTAAGTATATGCTCTTTTGCTTACGCCTTACACAAAATCAGGACACTCACACAAGAGGTGTTTAATTGATTCCTTTTCCACCGCATCATAACAGCTCATACAATAGTCAATATTACTCGCGCAATAGTTTTTGCAAAATCTCCTATCAGCAGCGAACCGTTATAGCAGATATCGGAGTGATATCTGACTCTCGAGAACACTATGCATATCTAGTGTGCGGTTTAAAGGCCGTTACAAACCCTTGCAATTCTCCCATCGAACATTTGCCATCATAACAGCCTTCTCACGCAGCAAGCTTGCAGGTACGCAGAGCATACCAACAGATTCTATCCCCTGGAATAGTTAGGTAGTCCCTAGCCTTGAATCATCCGCTCGCTCGCAGTTCCCCGGATATGTTCCTATGGCACGGCCACCTTTTTATTATCTTCCTCATTGAAGATTTCGGCAGAAGTTTCTCTACTCAGAGTCCAAGGATTTTATTGCAGGTGACTGTCTGAGTATTATTAATTCCACATTTACATTACTTCTCACCCACTGCCTACTCTCTAAAAGCACTGACACTCTTAATCTTTTCGCTATTCGAAGTTCCAATCTTTTTTACTCCGAAACCCACTTGCCATCCAATTGGAGCCATCAGTTTAATCTTATATATTTTTATTCCGGGGTCCTGTGCACCACTCATCGTTGGAATTAGAGTTCAAACTTTTTGTCGAAAAGTGGTCGCCCAAGTGTAATCCACTCGTTAGGCACATCTGGCATTATTTTGAGGACCCGTGACACTTTGCCGCTAGTTGCTTGCTTGCCTGTTTTGCCAAATATCTAAAGGCAATAGATGAGCATACATTAAGGAATTTGTTCCTGTCTCTTGCTGAATGCCCTGAGATAATAACAAGCACGCATACGCTGAACTTGTCTAAACTTGTCTGCTGTGAAGTGCCGGCCACCAGACTACAACACCATACATTATATAGGTCTAACCACTGCCGTGTATAGCCAATGCAATTTTGGTTTTAGTCCCACTTTTTTCCTATTGCCTTTTTGCACGAGTACAAAGCTACGTGCGCTTTTCTCCCCTTTCTAAGCTTTAAAGTTCAGGCCTAATCCGTATTTTGCACAACTCACCAAAGGGAATTTCAATACCCCCTGAAAGGCCTAACCGTGGATTTTGCGCTCTTTGCAGTAATGACTAGTTCTGTCTTTGCAGATTTACCCAAGACCATTTCTCTTTTCATCCCTCCTATCTGATTGTGGATGGAATTTTCCCCTGACTGTAGCGCCACATCATCTGCGTATGCCACCACTTTTATCCTTTCTTTTAGTAGGGAAACCAGAAAGTTGTTTTTACTTATACTTGAATGACTCTATCAACTCCTGTAAATTAATGGTTCAAATATCATTTCCTTGATTACAGATAAGTTTCCCTTCACTGAAAAAAGCATGATGGTTCCAAAGATTTTGTTTTTAAATTAATGATTTTGGTATTGATTCCGAGGCAAAGAATCGCAGAATTGAAGTAAGGATAACTCTATGAACTAATTGTATTTTTTTCTTAATGTTCTATCAAAGTCCTTTAAAAGCATATTAACGGCAACTTAAGTTTCCAAGTTCGGATTCCACTTCAAGTAAGTGAAAAAAAGTCTTTAGACTAAAGTATTGAAAAACATCTCATTTTTTTTTAATGCTTTCTTTCTTTGTAGATAGGATCCAAAGTCAACAAACTTAACGTTTTCATTCATTTTAAAGACTTTTTCAAATTTATTAAAGCCAAGTTCACCTTAGTCAAACGAAATTTTCTTTCATGTTAAGATACCAATTTTTAACTATAACTACAAGGACAAAACTACTTCATTGGCCAAGAAAAAAACTTAATATCAGTGAAATGCATCTTCTTCTCTAAGCAAAATTAGCATTCGTATTTTAAGGAAATGAAATCTGTGGCCTCACTACAATATTTTTTTCAAAAGTGTTCAAAAGTCTGTCCACTGTTACTCGCAAAGCGTGTTTGCATAATGTCCATTAATAATCTAATTAGTCTCTTACAGGCTGATTTGTAATGCAATAAAGTGAAGCGCTATACTTTTCAAATTTATTGTTCAAAAGCTAACAGAGATTTACACGATATTGAGGACAAATTTCCTCCAAATAAGGAAATTTTATTTAACATTTTGTAATATTTCCTTTAAATATTTATTTCTTTAAATTTAGGAGATCAATTTTTATAAATTTGTGTCCTATGTCTTTGAAGTGAGACAAATTTTTCTTGAAATAATGAAAAACGTTTTTGATTTAAAGAAATAATCTTTAAATTCACTGAGATGTTGAATCTTTGAATTAAAGAAAAAAAGCTTCAAATCTGGGATAATACTTATTTGGAAGATTTTTCATCTTTAGTTTAATGTTTTTATACCCTTCACCACTACTATGGTAACAGGGTATCAAATAGTTGTGGTGCATTTGTATGTAACGCAAGAAATAATTGTCATAGACCCATCTTTATAGTATGACGATCGGCTTAGAATTAAATTCTGAGTTGATTTAGCTTTGTCCGTCTGTCTGTCTGTCTGTCTGTCCGTCCGTCTGTCTGTATATGTAATTTTGTGCACAAGAAGTACCACCCGGATGCGCAGTATTATAGTGTCCGAGTCGAGTCCTCTCAGCCCAATCATATGAAGCACTAACGTCATTCTCTCTCGAAATAGGTATAGATATATGTGACACAACTCCGCTTTATGTGCAGTGTGCACTTAATCGTGACCACACTAGAATATATTCTCGTGGCGTTACGTATCACTGTTCAATAGTAGTATATATTCGTAAGTCACATATCTACTGTCATCACCTACTCATTTTGATCATCAAATTCACTCGTTCACAGTTCTTATCGCTGAACCAGTACAGGCTTACTTCAGTACTTATAAATTCATTGCACACGCATCTGAATTCGTTCATGGTTAGTCTCCCCGAGCTAGAAACAACAACTGCTCCAAATATCCAGCTTCACAATCTCGTCGTCCGATACTACCTCACATATAGGCCTTCCCCCCATACTACATCTTTCGTCCGATTTCTTTGCAACCTTATTTTATGCGCTTCTAAAAGCCAGAGTTCTTGCCCTTGATTTGATTTTAAATATTTTGTACCCAACCCGGCATTTGTACGCTTTTAATAGCCTATCCGTCTTAATTTGTGTTCCCTAATATTTCTGTTGAACGTGTTTCAGACTTTATCATTAGTCTCCCACATATAGTATCTTTCGACCGCCGATTTCTTTGGACTCCTATATTGGCCTTCAAAAGCCACGAGTTTTGCCCGTGAGTTCTGGCCTTGAAATTTCTCGCACACAGCGTGTACTTTCATACTGCTACTATGCTATCCACTATATTTGCCTGGTCCAAATCCTTTAGTTTTGACCTCCACTACTATCTACGTCGGTTCAGATTAAGACTATCAGCCTCGCCGCGATACTATATCCTTCATTCGCCACGTATCACTGTATTGGCCACACTCAATATCGCCCACAAAAGAGGCAAAACGTGTTTCTACCTCTGATTTACTGTGACAATTTATGCACGTGGTGGCCGCTGTTATGAAAGAACTGCTGCAACCTTTAACTATTATCTATCTACATCCTATGTCTTCGCTCTTAAGCGTTTCCCGCCATTCTACGCTCGCTGACTCTTTTGTCTATTGGCTTCCTTAATAACTCCAGTTTCAGTGCTCATTGATCTGTCATCCTACGCCATTCACGTCACTCTCGCCTCCTTATCTCTCATTCAATCTGCTTCTCGTGCCGTATCTTTCCTCTCATCTGCTATGATCCTCATCCACACCTAGCGATGCCGTCCGTGAATCACTTCTCATTTACTCTTCATCCTCTTCACCCGTCGAAATTATCTAGTCATCACGGAACGTCAGGCAACATCTAGCCTAAAATTCGTGCGGTCCTCGAGTGGAAGTGAGTGCGGTTCCTATAGTATATATCATATGCCTGCCTCGTATGACGGCGTTTTGGATCCGTCCTCGCTTCGAGACCCGCTTTCACCTCCTATGCGCCCCTCTAGCTCGACTTAAATCGTAAAATCTGTAAATTATTGCAGAACTCTGTACAGATCTTGCTCAGATATAGAGAATACTCATGCCTGTATGGATTCACCTACTAGTCATCCAACACTTGGAGCGGATATGATATGGTATCGAAAATGTGGACTTACAAAGTGCGTCGAAGGTATAGATTATAGTCGGCCCCGCCCGACTCTTAGACGTTTCCTTTACCTTGTTTGAAATTATAAAAGTGTGTGTTTACTTGGAACCAATGCTGTTCATAATTGAATTTTTAGCAGTGTTTTGATTTTACTATTCCGAAACACTGCTATTTTACTCCCAATACCAACGCTTAGGTCTTACCCACTGCGAAACAATATATTCGTCATATGAGCCGTCAAAGATTTACATGGTCTTAATAATGCAAATTTGCTTACCTGAATAGAACGCACAATTTGTCTCTTGCATATGACTACATATATCAGGCTTCTTCTCTTCCTCTCTTCACACCAAGCGCATTAACCTGTTACACGTGCAGTCGTACTCTGTTCTGTATATCATACTCAGGTTGAGTTCACCTTAAAACACTGTGGTATCAATAATTCATCTGACAAACGCAATAAACTGCTTGGGTATACACGGGCCAACCTTGACACCTTTACCACTATAAGCCAATAATTCATCTTTAAATTTAATGAAAATTGTCTTTAAATTTTTTGTCTGTTTGCATCTTGACTACAAAGCAAAAAATCGGATATGTTTTTCAACACTTTATTTTAAAGACGGTTTTTTACATGAAACATAGCATAATTTCTACTGGAAGTCGAGTCTGAATTTGGAAAATAAAGTTGTCGTTAACTCGTTTTTAGAGGACTATATAATCAGACAT
This sequence comes from Haematobia irritans, assembly GCA_003123925.1. Taxonomy (NCBI): domain Eukaryota; kingdom Metazoa; phylum Arthropoda; class Insecta; order Diptera; family Muscidae; genus Haematobia; species Haematobia irritans. The sequence continues at coordinate 6,740 of PGFW01004656.1, forward strand.
ATGAAGAAAAAATAGCTGATCAAAGCGCAAAAATCTCACAATTTGCTCTCTAGAATTCAACCCGTGACACCAAAACCCATATATTAAGCAGAAAGCGTAGCATCTACAAGTATGCCTTACGTTGAATTCTCCGCTTCTTTGCTCGGAATGCAGTCTACCCAAAAATTTTTAAAAGTAACAGACAACAATCCTTCCCGCGTGCACAGCCTTTTTCAGTGCGTAGGCTTACGCGCTGGCACCAGCAATCGCAATCCCAGCGCTCACTTAGACTATTCATCCTTCCTGCATACCACCCAGTGGTAGACTCTCTCCTCCGCTGTAGCACTCGAGTGATGCTCTGCCCGATTCTCCAATCATAAGATCACCAATGGGACATATGGAGTGAACCTCCTACTTCGCCTATATATCAAGCGAGCTTTTCAAACGCGGTTCCACCATTTGCGAGTGCGACACCCACTTTAGTGAAGCTTTGAAACCTCAAAAAGCCACCCCAGCATATAACTGCAGGTGGATATCCACCCGCTGTAAAAGACAGGAATCGACGCTCCACCTTGCGTACTTGTAACACAAGAGGGCTGATCGTAGTCTATAGCTAACCATCTGCACACTATTGCTCCCATATACTATACACCCCCAATACAACGCTAGTATACTTTATGAGGGGAACTATGCGTGATACATTTTAGTCGAAGCTAAGTGTCGTCAAGATGAAATATTTTCCCACGCCCTAACAGCTTTTCACATGATATCAATAATCGACGCTAACCTGTCACTATTGGCCATGATTTTTCCAAATTCATCTTGTCGATAGAATCCCCGAGAGAAAGTTGAAACAATAAACCCTTTTCAATTGGATTCCCTAATTGTTATCCCTTTTGTAGAATGAATCTAATTTAAAAAAACTTTTGCCTCATTCTTTTCTCCCTGGACAAGAAGTAATACCTAGTAATATAGGCCAAATTAATTTCTAGCCAGAAAAAGTTTAAAATTGTGCATTCGAATTATAAGTTTCCGTCATTTCATTTGACTTCTTCAAAAATCAGCTCAAACATTTAAATGCTCTATAATCTATTCAATCACTATTCCTCTCAATTTCTAGGCATAAAACTCTTTTACATTACTTTCAAAAACTTTTCATTTCAAAGGCATTTCTCGATTCTTTGACAAAACAATTAGCAATTTTAATTTTTTATGTTTCGCGTCCTCCCCACCCAAGTATACAGCTAAAAGACAGTTGTGAAAGGAATGGGAAGAGGACAGAAGGTTCCGGATTTTGTGTGTATTTTTTTGTGAGGAATAAGTTTTGGTTGCAAATTAAAATGATACTATGTGACGCTCCCTTTATGGCTTTGTTACAATGCCATAGAAAAAGAATTATTTTGTAATTTTATCCCGTGTTTGAGTATTTTTATATTAAGGATTCCTTAATACAAGTAAAAAAAATAGAAACGTACGAAAATTAACTTTTGTGGTTAACACTTTGCCATGTCTTTCCTGGTAAAATGTTCAATTCAATATTCCCTGTAATTAAAGTATTTTTTCTGCTAAAACAATTTAATCTCCATCGGACTATTCTTAATGACAAATGCATTTACTTTTATTGTTTCGTTGTTGCCTAATTAAATCAAAGTTAAAATTTCCTAAATTGTTATTCGTTTTTAGTTTTAGTCCAAACTTAACGTTACTATCATGAAGAAATTTAATATCACAAGAAAATTATACAAATTTTCAAAAGCAAACTTAACTACAGGCCACCTAACAATCCGGTAAAGCGGAAATTAACGAAAAAGTCTTTAGCTAATGCCAAACTTTCTTAAGAAGGCCATTTCCATTCTATGGCTACAATCTTCCTCCTTCTCCTAGTAAGTTCTCATCAAACCTTTCCACCCGTACCGGATTTTCGTTGGAGAAATACCAATGAAAAAGCATTCCCACCATCAGACACCGTGGTAGTATCTTGCATGTAACTTTGATACTTTATGCCATTTACTGCGAAATCAGATGAGTTTTGCGTCTATACTAGTATTGATGGGCGCTCACCCATGACCGCTTGACTCGGAGAACACTTGCGATAATAATCGCTTTAAAATTAACTATAATTTTCAGTCTCACAAAAGTACCATGCCACAGCACCGCTAAGAACTGGAAAACCCACACAGGGCAACAACGAAAACTTTTCCACTTTTAAAGACACCTCCTAAACAAACCAGAAGAATAAAAAGTCCATGAGCGGCGGGAGTTGTACGGTGCAGGCTTAGCCTTGTAAAAGTGCGTAAAGAACAAACCTGTAATTCCAAAACGACATATGACCATGAACAATTACACACTGTAAACGAAACATGAACATAACCCTTTGCCCTCCACATGTCTGTGTATTGCAACTAGTCTTGAAATGTTGCGAAGCGTCGGTGGACAGTTGGTCCAAAGCGAGATAATTACATAATCAACAATTATATATAGAGTGAGCGTAGTGCTTTAAACTTTTTGAGATGGCTTGCGCGCCGGTACGATTCCGGTACCCCGAACCCAACTATCACAATTTCCCGGTACCCTCATTGAAAATTCTGCTCACACGAACACTCTTAGGATTTCTATAGATACAAACAAACTTTTGATAAAAAATTTTTATAGAAATAAATTTTCAACAAACATTTTTATAGAAATAAAATATATCTTTGTAATTTTACAAACAATTTTCTATAGTCACATAAAAATTTCGAACAAAACTATTTTCTATATAATATTTTGCAGATTTCTATAGAAGTAAAATTTTGAAAAAATTTTATAGAGAAACAATTTGACAACATTTTCATAGACGATAAAAATTTGTGAACAAATTTTCCTATAGAATAAAATTTTGACAAAATTTCTCTATAGAATAAAATTTTGACAAAATTTTCTATAGAATAAAATTTGACAAAATTTCTAATTAGAGAAAAAATGCTGTCACAAATTTTCTATAGAAATTCTGACAAAATTTGTTTATGAGATACAAATATTGACACAAATCATTTTCTATAGAAAAAATTTTGTAAATTTCAGAAAATAATTTTTAACAAACTTTTATATGAGAATAACAAATATGAAATTTTCGTAGAATAATTACAAAATTTTCTATAGAAATTTACTCAGAATAAAATTTTGACAAAATTTTCTATAGAATATAAATTTTGTACAAAAAATTTTCCTATAGCGAATACAATTTGTCAAAATTTTTTATAGAGAATAAATTTTGACAAAAGCTTTTCTATAGAATAAAATTTTGACAAAATTTTCATAGAAATAAGATTTTGACACAAAATTTCTTATAGAGAAAAATTTTTACATAATTTTAGTAGATAAAAAATCTTGTCAAGATTTTCTAATAGCAAATTTTTGAGATCAAAATGATTGACAAATTTCCTTTATAGAATAAAATTTGTAAAATTTTCTATAAAACAATATTTCAAATTTTTGAATAAATTGAAAATTTTTCTATAGGTAATAAAATCTTTGATCAATTAATTTTCTTATTAGACAGTAAATTTGACAAAACTCTCTATAGACATACTAATCTTATGACCAAAATTTTTCTATAGACACATTAAATTTTGACAAAATTTCTCTCTTATAGCCATAAAATTTTGACAAAATTTCTCTACAGAGATAAAAAATCTTTGACTAAAATTTTGCTATAGATGATAAAATGATCTTGATCAAAAATCTTTTCTACTAGGGATAACATTCTTCTGACAAATCTCATTTTATCTCCTACCTCTTATAGAGACATAAAATTTTTGACAAAATCTATCTATTCAAGAGATTAAAATTTTTGACAAAAATTTTCATTCAATATAGAAGACTCAAACGACCATTTTGACAAATTTTTCTATAGAGACAAAAATTTTGACAATAAATCTTCTCGATTATAGAGATAAAATTGTTGACCAAAATTTTCATTACTAGAGATACAAAATTCTCTGACAAAATTATTCCTATAGAGACTAAAAATTTTGATAAAATTTTCTCATAGAGATAAAATTTTTGTAAAAATTTTCTATTAGAGATAAAATTTTTGACGAAAATTTTCTATAGAGATAAAATTTTGACAAAAATTTGTCTCATAAACGATAATAACATCTTTAACAAAACTTTTTTCGATTAATTGTCTCAATCTGAATCTCTCTAATCAGCTATGGAGCACTCTGCTCCCTGGGCTCTATTGCAACTGAAACTGTACTTCGACACCTACGGCATCTTAGGCTTCTCACCGTCTTCTTTAAAACACTCGTTCTACAACCTTGAAACTGACTATTATAAACTCATACCGTGAAATACACTTATCTGAGCATCAGTGGCAACTACCTTCGCCCACTGCAGTAGCCACAAATTTTCTACGGAAGCACATACAGAACAATAATCATTTCTTTGGAAATACAAATTTTTTAACAAAATTTATTAACAGATTTAAATTTTGCTTTAAAAAACATATATTATTATAAAAATTTCTGAAACTTCTTATACATTCTTTAAGAAATTCAAAATTTCTATAGAAATAAATTTAATTGTTTTCTTCGACTAAAGAACGAAAATCGTATGACATGGAATTTCATTATAAAACGATAACAAATATAAGTTTCTTACATAATATTTTCCTGCGCGGCAAGTACACCTCGTTATTCTACGCCGTTCTCAACACCAACGAATTTTGCCAGCCTGCCCTTCTCATTAGGTATTACAAGGGGAAAAAAACAACACAGCTGCGTTGATCGGCAGCGTTGACGATGCTGTCCCAGTTCAGCCTCAAAGTGAAAACACACTCAACACAAGTTATCATCGCGAACACGACACACAACGTTTACTCACTAAGCAAGTTCAGTTTTTAGACCAGCATCCCTGTTTCCTTTTCTGTGGCCTTTTCTTGGATTCTGGTAATCAGTTTTTTTCCGTACCACCTTCGTCCACATATACTCATCCTGTGTCACCAACGTAGATACATATCCTCACCACGTGATACATATTAATGTCACAGGCTTAACACTCACCCTGTCCTCTCTATCGTGCCACATGAATATCTCAGCAAACTATCAACTTTCGTACACACCGAATGCATCGTCTCTAAGCTCCCCTGCTCATCCATTTCCATTATTGCGCCAGTCCATACACAAGATGTTGGCTTTCCCCCGACTTCCGGCTCGTCCTCCTTCCCCCTTTCGTGTGGAAGGATACTCCGATACCTTCCGAGAAATGCGACACGTATTTTTCATCCCTTCTCCTACTCACCTATTCTTCTGTATAACTCCCTCCTACTCTAGTCTTATGCCGCGCGCCTTGAACGGGTATGTCCCCATATCTATTGCGTCTTCGCTCTTTATGTCTCTCGTCTTTTCTCTTGCTCCGATTTACAGTTTTACTCAGGACTCACTTATATACTCAGTCCGGCCGTCTCTCTCTGCTGCTTATCTATCTACAGAACCACTACAAAGAACAGAACATATTCCAGGAAACAAGCTACATCAAATTTAGCCAAAATGGTTAATTGATTTCAGAAATCTAATCACATTCTCTTCCTTATCAAAGAATCACAACACATCCTTGATACCACAAGACAATAAGAACTCTTGACAAATACAAATGTATATGGCAAAGTATAAAATTTTCCTATAAAAATAACCATTTATTCATCAAAACGCCCCTCCCTCGAAAGAAATACAAATTTCTTCATCAAAATATTCTGACAACAAAATAACATTTTCGACCAACCATTTTCTATAGAAATAATATCGATTCACCCAGATTCCTCTCTCATTATTATGGAAATTCTGACAATCATTGACTTAACCGACTTTTTCACCTAAGAAATAAAAACCACTTTTGCGACCTTACAACATCTCCTTTATTACGGAAACTTATATCAGATCTCTGACCCAAATCTTTCCATAGAATCACATTAAAACTTCCTTCGACAAACCAATCTCTCTCATAAACAATATCAAACTCCTCTCTTGACCAACAAAATTTTGCTATAGTACCAACTAAAACAATTTTCGATCCGACTAAATTTTCTACTTAGCAAATAAAATTTTGTAACAAAACTTTCTCCTAATTCGCCATAATTAACGGATCTTCCCTGACAACATCCATTTCCCTCTCACTATATAATACAACCTCTCCTCGCAGTGCATACACACCCTTTCTACTCAGACAATTCATAAATTTTGACAACAACATTTTCTATACCCAAATGTCACGAGATTTGATCCAGAACATTTTCATAGAAAAAAATAAATATCCTTGACACACAATTTTCGTATTAGTAAACAAAATTTTTACAAAACTTTGTTAAGAAATAAAATGTTTATATAGAAATTCTAGCATCAACACTTTTTCATATAAACAATAAAATCTTGACAAATAAATAGATTAGAACAAATATGTATCTTGGAATAAAAATGACTGAAAAAAATCTTATAAAAATAAAATTTCTATCAAAATTTTCCTGTAGAAAAGAAATTCTCTTTAAAAACAACTTTTCTAACCCAACACCTTTCTATGACAACGAACTCTCTACTAGAAATATATGTTCATCCATACATTATCTATTATAGATAATGAAATGTTGACAAATTTCCCCAAAGGAGAATAAAATTTTGACAAAATTTTCTGTAGAAATAAAAATCACTGTTGACAAAATTTTCTATAGATATGAAAAACTCTTTGAATCAAAATTTGTCACATATAGAAATACGCGATTTTGACAAAATAAATATCATATAGAAATAAATTTTGACAAAATTTTCCTACTAGAAATAAGATTTGAACAGAAATTTTCTATAAGAAATCGAAATTTAGACAAAATTTCTATTAGAAATGAAATTTATAACAAAAATTTATATATAGAAAATGAAAATGACAAGAATTTTTATAAAGGAATGAAATTTTGACAAAATTTTCTCTTTTTGTCGAAAAGTGGTTACGCCAGAGTGTAATCAACTCCGTTTGGCACATCTGGCATTATTTTGAGGACCGACACTGCCGTAGTTGCTGCTGACTGTTTTGCCCAAATATCTAAAGGCAATAGATGTAGCATCACATTAAGGGAATTTGTTCCTGTCTTACTTAATGCTCATGAGATAAACAAGCACGCCATACGCTGAACTTAGTCTAAACTTGTCTGCTGCTGAAGTGCCGGCCACCAGACTACAACACCA
>PGFW01004659.1:8235-20657 GCA_003123925.1 Haematobia irritans
CTGAATAGGGCTCAAGAGGATACTGTAGCTGAATCAGCGAGAAGCTACAAGGTTAATACTCTTCTCTGAGGCCGACCTCGGCCCATAGCATCGGAGGAAATTGACCTCCCACCATAGACTAGGTAAGATCAGTCAAGTGCCGCTGAAATCTGCACGTATCAAGCAGCTGTCTCGAACTTCGCCAGCCTCGTCTATAGTATCCATAAATTGGCACAGAAAGATGAAAAATTTCAACGGAACGGAACGAACAGGAAAAGTCATTCCATCATATAAGAAAACTTTATGTTCTGCTCCTGTTCTGGCGTATTCTATTATAGGCAATCATAGTGATGGTAAGACAGTTGAAGAGCATCTTATGAACTTGAAGGATGTTATTCAGCAATTACTTGCCGCTGGGGATGCTCTTTGCTCGGAGTTGGACACAGGTATTTGACCTATCTTCAGTGGTTACATTGCTCTTAACGTTAACGTTGTTAACGTTGCTATGATGCTCTGTTAACTAATTAACTGAGCTCTGTTAATAAATTGGTTAGCATCTTATTGCATTGTTGTTACGAAACTTACTTCGTGGACTTTTGAGTTGAATAAAGCTAGACACAAAAGGATATGAAATAGTGATATCCTTAACAGTGTTACCAGATTGAGCGAAAATGGAGTCAAATCGTCAAAATCCCTATCAAAAATTGTCATATTTTTTACACTCATAAAAGAAATCAATTATTGGCCTAAATCGAAGAATTTTGGGTATTTCAGCTTTTAATTTAATCAACTGACTCCCACAGTCATTTCTTCATACTTTTTTTTTTCGAGGCCAACAACCGCAATCTGAAGGTAGTCTCGACGCATTAATTTGAGAATACATTGAGCTGAACTTTTTGCAAACCAAAAATGTTTATTTGTTATCAATAATTGAAGTGGAGTTTGCGAATTTATCTTATATAGAGAGAAGAATTTCTCTTAAATCAAATAAAATATTTTTTATTCAATCCAATCCCACTGTATGACAATGGCGTCTAAAGTTCATTCTGATATTTACAGCTTGCCAATCTGTCCGTCCATTTGTCCCAATGTCCCAATCTAGCATTGTGTCTGTTTGTCTCTGGAATAATTTAGCCACAACTGTAAAGTGGACTTTTATAAATTGTTTGGTTTATGCAAACTTTCCGGACTTACAGCGCCCCTAAAAGAAGAGAGAGATATAATTAGTAGGTCTCTGACTAACTCAATGGACAGGTACAGTGTTCTATAAGGTACACTGAAAAAAAAGCATGTCCGGTCCATCAAAGATTATGTTGTCTCTAGCTCTATGATGATTTTTGAGTATTGGATCTAAGCAAAAGATTTCGAGGAGAATTCAAGTAAAAACACCTTTGAGAACATAATCTCTTAAATAGTGGTTTGTTTACGTTACTTTATTCTTTGGAAAAATGAGAATTAATTTTATGTCCTTTCTTCATGCTTTTTGTTTCTTTATTGTGCTATCAAAATCCTTAAGAAGGAAGCAGCAACAATACAATCAAAAATTTTTGATCATGCATAAAGAGCACACCATTTTTCAGTCTAGATCATTAATCTATAAGAACAAAACACTTTATTGAAAAAGGTTAAACGACTTTTGGAATCAAGGAAAGTAAACTTGTTATGTCAAAGAAATTGTAATTTCGCGTTGGAAGATCAAGTACATCTCTTGACCCACTGACATTATAGTTTTTTTTCAGGTAATTACGCAATTCATTCTTAGTCTCATAAGAATCTTATTCCAAAATTGTGCAGTTTGTATCTTACTTGTAATATGAGGTAGTCTGAAATGTATTACACTTTCGATGTGGTAAATGTGGGCGGCTGTCCGTACAGGCGGATGTCGCTCCCCGCTCATATTCATATCCGTTGGGTCATAACAAATTACCAGAATATGTCCTAAAAGATGAGTATTTGACTCTGTCAGACAAACATTTCGGCATGCAACCAATGACCATTTCAAGGAGCGACTTCTGTACCGATGGAAGCGATCACGGTCATGAACCAAGAATGGCTTATAGAGGAGGTTACGTCTCATTTTAGCAGCACAATCTGTGACCAAAAAATTCTCCGATCTCATTCGTTTGGACTTTTGTCACAGCTGAAGCAATTTTGGATAGTAAGTTGAACTAATAAAATACTCAAATGGTGACCGAAAATACCTAACAGCCATAATTCCAGACCGTAAATCGTAAGGCAAATGTCAAACGAATTCGAACTGATCTAAAGTTCTCCTACATAAAGTCGTCGGGTATACTTTTCTGGATACTGTAGCTGCTTCTCATTACTCGAGGTGGACCCGCCGGTATGTCCATGTCCTGTCAATCGTCTGCGTCCAGAATGCCGCCTGCTCTTTCCCATATCGCAAATCCGTGTCCACCCTGTCTGTTTGAGAACGTCGTGTTTTTCAAGGATACCCACACTATGCGTCTCTTGCGAGTAAATCATAATGGTGGAAATTCGAACCAAATCTTATATCGCCGAGTCTCTGCGCTCGTTGCTACCCACGGCTAAACATTGAAAATAGGATTTTCAGCGATCATCAACTAATATTTCTCTATGTCATATATGCAACATATTCGCGAAACGGCATTTTTCTTCTACAGTACAAAATTCGGGCATATTTCTTCAGCGTCGCTTCTGTTCTCTGCAGCGGAGAGAACAATTACACGCTCGGTTCTGTCGTTATAACGCCCAGATTTCGGTCCATTAAAGGCGATTGTCCGTCCTGTCGCTTCTCTCGTGTCCCCAGCGGGTTTTTGCCGATTTTGTCACATGAGATGTTCGCTGCCGGATTTTGCTCCGCCCTGTCAGTTTTCCTGAAGGTATATTTGGAGCATTCCTCTTTCAGCAAGTACGGCTCTCCTCGTATACTTGTTTCTTGTAAGTGGAAAAAAGTTTATTCGCCTCGTGTCCTGTTGTTGCAAAGTTGGCGTCCAATTTCAATGGTCCAAGTAAAGCGAATGAGTCCCATCTAAACCCCTTCTCTTAATTTACCAGTGTTTTCTTTCTTTCTTTCTCTGTTTTCTTACTGGATGTACCTGTCGGGATTTTTCAGCTAACCAAAGAAATGTCTTTCTGGAGTCTCGGATGCCTGAAGGTTCTATTCGGATCATTTCCGCTACCAGTAGGTTATTGTTTTTCTATACTTTGGCCGATTTACGCCTGACTTGACCCTCAGATGCAAAATTTCTCAGTTTATTTGCTTGTTTTGTCGTGTAGCGGTTAGGCCCAGATTTTCGATCCAATAAAAAGAAAGTAGTATCTGTCTATAGTGTCCATATAGAAGAATAAACCGATGTGTTGGTCCCCGATACAGGTCTCTATTTTCTTGCTCATTTCTTCTTGTCTCTTACCGGATGTTTCCCTGACGGAATTTATCGCGAATTTGTTAAGTTAGCAAGAGAAGTCATTACTCTAACTCACTTGCCGGTAAGATCTGTTCGAGTCAATTCCCCACTTAAACAGTAGTTTAGCGACTTATCCGCGATACTCTGCGGTACCTGATTGTGCCATCAGTGGCGTTGTTTTTTGGCTCGAAGAACAGTTTATTTGCGCTGTCTGTTGTTGTAACGTCGGCCTCCAGAAAGGAGCATTGCTGTTCCGCAATGTGTCCACCTTGCTGCTTACTCGTTTCTCTGCAAGCGTTTCTTGCCATTCCTTAATAACATATGTCAGTCTGAATTGTGGCACCGCTCTTAGTTAGGCAGGAGAAGTTCTTTCTTCTGCATCAGCCGGAGACGAGCGTCTCTTATCACTAGTACGCTATCTGCTGATACTGTGCGCTGATATGTGGCCTTGCAGCTGCTTCTGCAACGGAGAACAGTTTTTTTCTATGGTCCTGATCGTTGTAGGCGTCTGAAATATGGCGCCGTCGTTTAGGTTAGGCAAGAGAAGTCCTTTCTCTGTCTCAATGCCTGAAGTTTATTGGGTCACTGTCCTCTATCACTAGTACGGCTTCTGCGGAAACTGTGCGCTGAGTATGGCCATTGCAGCTGGCTGACTGCACGGAAGAACAGGTTTTTTCGTGTCGGGTGTGTCCGTTGTAAGCGTTCGCGCCATAATTTGAGATCGATAAAAGAATCTGCGTGTCTGCAGTGTTAATAAGTGTATTGCTGAATGCGGCCACACTGCATCTTCTCTAGTTTCTTCTGATTTCCCATTGCCTAATTTTTCATTGTCTCTTACTGGATTCCACCTGTTGTAGTGTTCCACGGGTTATGAAAAAAAAGCCTTTCTCCGCCAGTTTTCTCTGAAGCCTGTTGGAATTATTTCTCAAATTATTAAAAGTATGGCTTCCACGATACTGTGGTGTACCTGATGTAGACCCTCAAGGGCTGCTGTTCTATGCTCGAGAAATACAGTTTATTAGAACGAGTCTAATAAAACAAAACGTGTAACATCCATCTCTGAGATTTCGGATCCAAGTAAAATGAGTATGTTGTCTGCACTCGCCCCTTGTGACGTTTCTACCAGAGTTCTTGCCATTTTTCATTGCTCTTTACTAAATGGTGTTAGCAAGAAATGGTCCTCTCTGTTCAATTGCTTGAAGGTAAAAGAATTACGCTGTTGACGTGTCCATAAGGATTATAGCACCTGTTCCTTTCTGCTATGTTTCGCAGTTTCGCACAAACTCGGATCCTGTCTGCAGTTCCATTGAGTAATACCTTCTACTAGAGGTGTCCTCCCATTATTTGGCCCATTAAGAGACGACTCAAGACCATATTTGCTATTAGACGACCTACCTACAGCTTTTGGCGTTGCGTATTCTAAGTCTGCTTGAGTAGTTTTGATCCCTAGTCCTTAACGCGCAGCACATGATGGATAGGTAAAATCTTCGTCTCTATATGCATCTTTAGGTCAGAGTAGGTATTTCAAAATCATAATTTAAAGTTATATACCTAAATTTCAAAAAGGAAAGTATGCATTTTCCTTAATAAGCTTCAGCAAGATAAACTCTAGATGTGAACTATCTCTCATATCAACATGAATTTGCTAAACTGCCACTCTGAGGGTCAATCAATCACATTTGCTTAGGGAATATAACGTCACTAAATCTTTTTTTTTTACAAAAAAATTGATATCAAGCTTAATATCTTAAACAATCTCGATGTGCTTGGGATTCAGAAAATAAAACAAACCAACACAACAATAGAATACAAATAATCGTTTAACATCAGCATGCCATCCAAATGATTGCAATAAAATACCTATAATATTTTCGTATGATAAATACTTTGAATACTAAATTTAGTCATGAATGTAATAGAAAAACGAAAAAATTGTAGAGAAAGGCCTTCCCATTTTGCCCATGTGAAAATCATAGCGATAAGGTTAATACTAAGAATTCAATCATATTTTACCTTTTAACGAGTAGCATAATTAAGATGGGACATAGTTTTAATGGAAACAAAAGCAGAAGAAGATTTAAGTCCTAAAATTAATGGGGGGATAAAAATAAACCCTCATAGTAAAATTAATGAAAATTTCTAGCAAAAGAATAAAAATTTTGACAAATTTTTTATATAAAGTAAACAAAATTAAATAAAATAAAATTAAAATTAAATTTGACAGCATTGAAAATTTTAGACAAAATTTTCTTAGAAATAGAATTAAATTAAATAAATATAAAAGTTGAACAAAATTTTCTAATAAGTAATAAACTTTTGATAAAATTTTTCGGATAGAATATAGATGTTTGACAAAAATTTCTATAGAGCTACTAGATTTTGCAAAAAATTAGTTTGGTAGAATTTGAAAAACTTTTTCGCAACTTTTGGTAGATTTTATTGGCGTGGAGTGCAACCGTGATTCATAGCCAGTATTAGAGGCCGGGTAGCTATGTCATTCTTGCGAAAAAAAAATATAGAAACCATATTTCGCAGCATAGAAAAAGGCTGTGGTTGATTTAGATAAATGGGAAAGCGCTTAATTTAAGCAGTGAGCGATATTGAATAGAGTTGGTGGTTGCTGCTTGCTATTACAAAATTAACATTTGTATTTTTCCTTGGGCAATTGATCTGCTACTCGTTTTGATCCATTGATATGTTTCGGGATCTCGGGGACAAATAAATAAGAGTTCGTGTTTGCGTTAAAACCCTCACGACAAAATTAAGTTTGAAAAATAAATTAATTTCTTAAATTCAATCCTTGTCGACAATTTTTTAAAATTGGCAAATTATAGCGAAGCGAAAAGCCGCCTGAATTTGCGACTGATGATAGCTAATACTGACCAAAACTGGTATTAATTCCAATGTGATACAATAATTAAGGCAAAATCAGTGCTGCCCGATTTTAATTGGCAAGGATCTCCTTTAAGAGACACTCGCAATGCAGTGTCACATAAGAGAGAACTAAGGTTAAAAAGGCATTCAAACACTGTTGACAGCAGCACTGAGGAGGAGACCAACCATCCGGCCCGAAATTGGGATTGTAATACATGACTGTTTTGTACGCAATGTGTAAGTACTAACCACACACCTAAGGTAGCCACTCCTTTCCTTTAAATTTCTCTGATATTCCTTCCAGAAACAATACGTCATATAGGGCTTTTAATAATCCGATGAAAATCCAGCTGCAGTCGTTGTTCTTGTTCATCGCGGCCTTGAGTCCTTAGTATTTATCAAGACCTCTAACGGGATCAATTTAATAGCTTATAACTGCACTGGAAAGGTCTAGTAATCAAACAAACGACCTCCATTGCTACGCATTGTGGCGATACTTGCAACAGCTGCATTGTTTGACATAATAGAGAAAAAGCTGAAAGGAACTTCACATATTTTCTCACTGGATAGCAGCTATCGTGTTATTCTTCTACCGAATTCAGAAGCCTTTGAAACTCAAAAATATGATTAGTGTAGAATACAACATTAGCCGGCTCCAGCCGTTTACTTTGAGAATTTCAAAAAGTGGCATAAAAAGTGTCACTCAATACGTATAGAAACAAAATTTAAAAAATTTTTCTATAGAAATAAAATTACAAAAAACATCTAAACTAAATGCATAGTTTTGAACAAAAATTTTCTAGAGAATAAAAATTTGAAATATATTTCTATAAGAATACATATTTCTTTAAGAATTATTGAGTCTATATATCTATATACATTATACTAGAATAATTTGAAAAATTTTCTATAGAAATAAAAATTGACAATTTGTAATATGGAATAGCAAAAAATTTGATAAAATATTTTCTATAGAAGAAAAATTTGGTACATACATCTTTCTAAAGTATGAAATATAACTAAATGAAAATAAATTAGATTAAATAAATTTTTTTGAACAAAAGTTTTGTATAGAAACAAAAAGTTGACAAAAGTTTGCATAGGAACAAAATTTTGAAAAAAAAAATTCTATAGAAATAAATTTAAATTTTGACACCAAAATTTGTCTAACAGAACTAAATTTGACAAAAAACTTTCTATAGAAATAAAAATTTTGACAAACATTTTTATAGAAAATAAAACTTGACAACAATTTCTATAGAAATACAATTAAACAAAATGTTCGTATAGAGAACAACATTTATGATAAAATATCCTATGAATAACAAAATTTCTATAGAAAATCAAATTTAACAAAATTTCTTAATACCAATAATATTTTGACACAATTTTTCTATAAGAAATTAAATGTTTGAGCTAAAATTTCTACAGAACTAAAAGAATTTGACAAAACTTTCTATACGAAATAAAATTTTGACAAAACATCTTATAAAAATAAAATCTGACAATACATACAATTTAACAAAAATTTCTATAGATAAAATTTTGATAAAATATCCGATAAAAACAAAATTTTCTATAGAAATCAAATTTTGACGAAATGTTCTATAGTAAATAAAATTTTGACAAAATTCTATAGAAATAAAATTTTGATAAAATATCCGATAAAAACAAAATTTTCTATAGAAATCAAATTTGAACGAAATGTTCTATAGAAATAAAATTTGGATCAAAATTTTCTATAGAAAAAAAAAAATACAAAATTTTCTATAAGAATAAAATTTGCCGAAAATTCATGTAGAAAAAATTTTGACAAAAATTTTCTATAGAAATAAATTTGACAAATTTTCTGATAGAAATAATTTTCTTTAATAGAATTATTTTCCAATAGTTTCGTGCTTCTCAGTCGATTAAAAAACATTGATATGATGTTTGCTTAATTTTTATTCCCAATGATTCGTTGATTCGTCAACCGTTTCAAGAGATTTGTTCTGGTGTGCACAGCTTCACACTCTGCAAAACAGACAACCGAAAACTAATGAAATAATTCTAAAAGAAATAATAAAAAGGTCTAACGATAATCATCCAGAAATAATTAAATAAATTTAAATGACAAAATTTTCTATGTAAATAAATTTTTGACAAATTCTCTAGTAGAAATAAATTTGATAAAATACCTATAAAAACAAAATTTTTATAAGAAATAAAAAAATTGAAAAATTTTCTATATGAAATAAAATGTGACAGAAACTTTCTATGAAATAAATTTTGACAAAATTTTCTAAATAGAAAAAAAAATGTTGAATAAAATATCCTATAAAAAACAAAATGTCTATAGGAAATCAATTGACAAAAGTTCATAGAAATTAAATTTTGATAGAAATTTTCTATAGAAATAATTAAAATTTTGACAAATTCTATAAAAATAAATTTTGACAAAATTTCTATAGAAATAAAATTTTGACAAAATTGTTTCTATAGAAATTAAAAATATTGACAAAAATTTTTTCTATAGAAATAAAATTGGACAAAATTTTCTAAGTAGAATACTAAATGAATAAAATAAAATTAATAAATGTAAAATTTGAAAAATATTTCTATAGAAACAAGAAATTGTGACCAAACATTGTCTATAGAAAATAAAATTTTGACAAAAGTTTTAGAGATAACAATATTGTTGAAGAAAAATCTATAAGAATTAAATTAAATTTTGAACAAAAATTTTTCTAATAGAAATAAAATTCTCCACAACAGTTTTCTATAGAAATAAAATGCTTTCGCTAAAAATTTTCCTATAGAAAATAAAATTTTCTATCAATAAAATTTATAAATTTGCAATATGAAATAATTGACAAAATGTTTTAGAAATTAGAATGTTACAAAATTGTCGATAGAAAAATTTTCTATAGAAATAGAAAATTAATGACAAAATTGTCCTAAAGAAATTTAAAAAATTGGACAAATTTTCCTATAAGAAATAAACATTTGACAAAGTTTCTATAGAAAAAAAAAATTGACAAACATTTCCTATGTAAAATCAAATTTTTTTGACAAAATTTCTAATAGCAATAAAATTTTGAACATAGTTTTCTATAGAAAATTAATAATTTTGACAAAATTGTCTAAAGAAATAAAAATTTGACAAATTTCCTATAGAAATAAAATTTGTGTTGTTTTGCTATTGTTGGTTTTGTTCTTTAAGCATCCAACCATCTTTTGCAGTCTTTAGGGCTTGCCCAAAATAAGTTTGACAAAACATTATTTTCCTCTTGTTGGTTAAGCTACTCTGTAGTTTAGTCAATGTATGGTTTTTAAGCTGAAATAAATAAACAACACAATGCTAAAGAACAAAACACAATTAGCCAAAGCAAAAAATGGAAAAAGAAGAGGAGCACGCCTCAAAATAAACCCAGCAATGTTGAATTTCATCTGATGATTTGGACAGTGGCCATAGGAAAAGAGATATGTTTGTTTCGAATTTATTTTCGGCAAAAAGTCGGCTATCAATTAATAGACCTTTTCGGAGGGTTCAAGTGTGGTTTTTGGTTGGGTTTAATAAACCTGCCTGAATTTATCTCTGATAATTGTTGAATAGTTTGCTGCAAGTAGAGGATGCTTTGATGAGGAAGTGGAATTCCGAACGTTGCCGTCATCCAACCATCTTCGCAGTCTTATAGGGCTTTGCCAAATACAATTTGACAAACATTCTTTTGCCTCTGTTTGGTTAAGCTACTTCTTGTAGTTTAGTCAATGTATATGTTTTAAGCTGAAATAAAAAACAACAACAATAAAAGATTGACCAAAATGTTCTATAGAATAAAAAATTTGACAAATTTCCTATAGAAAAAAAATTTGACAAAATTTTCTCATGTAGAATAATTTTTGAACAAAATTTTCTATTGTAAATAATTTTTGATACAAAATTTTCTATAGAAAATAAATTTTTGACAAACATTTTTATAAGAATAAAATCTGGCCAACAAATTTCTATACGATATACATTTTAACAAAATTTTTCTATAGAAATCAATTTTGATGAAATATTCTATAGAAACAAAATTTTGACATAAATTCTCTGTAGAAATTACATTATTTAATAAAATTTTCTAATAAGAATAACAATTTTAAAATTACAATATCTGATAAAAACAAATTTTTCTATAGAAATCAAAATTTTGGACGAAATGTCTATAGAAATAAAATTTTGACAAAATTTTTCTATAGAAATAAAATTTTGGTAAAGTATCCTAATAAAAACAAAATTTTCTATAGAAATAAAATGACAAAACTTTCTATAGTGAAATAACAAATCATTTACCAAATTTACTATAGAAATTAGAAATTTTCTATAAAATAATTTGGGCAAAATTTCTATTTAAAATAAATTTTGACAAAATTTTCTATAGCAAATAAACTAATAGAAATAAATAAATTTGATTAAGTAAATTTTTAACTATATTCCTATAGAAGATAAAATTGACAAAAGTTTATATAGAACAATATTTTGAAAAAAATTCTATAGAAATAAATAAATTTGACAAAATTTCTACAAAACTATAAAATTTTTGACAAAAATTCTATAGAAATAAAATTTGACAGTATTTCTAATAGAAAATTAAAATTTTCTATAGAAATCAAATTTGACAAAAAATGTTGTATAGAAATAAAATGTGAAAAAATTTTCGATAGAAAAATTTAAGAAAATTTTCTATAGAAATAAAATGTGAGAAAAATTTTCTATAGAAACAAAAATTTTTTGACAAATTTTCAAAGAAATGAAATGTTGGCAAAATTTCCTATAGAAATAAAGATTACAAAAAATTTCTTCAGATGGAAATAAAATTTTGACAAAATTTTCTTTAGAAATAAAATTTTAAACAAATTTTCTTATAGAAATAAATTTTGACAAAATTTTCTGTAGAAAAAAATTTCGATAAAATTTTCTCTAGAATAAAATTTAACAAATGTGCTTGTAAATAAAATTGACAAAATTTCTATTGTAAATAAAATTTTGACAAAATTTTCTATCGTAATAAAATTTTGGAAAATTTTCTAAAGAAATAAAATTTAACAAATTTTCTATAGAAATAAAATTTTGAAAAATTTTCTATAGAAATAAAATTTTGACCAAATTTTTCATAGAAATAAAATTTACAAATTTTCTATAAAATTAATTCATTTAATACAGTATATATTTTTTAAAAAAATATACTGTATAAATGAATATGGATAAAAAGTGTCACTATATGAACAAAAAAGTGCAAATAAATGTATAAAAAGGATGGCATTTAGTGGCTCAACAAAAAAACAATACAAAAATATCACCTTTTGAAGAAAATGGCAAATTTACCACAAAAGTTCCACAACGGTAACACCGGTCGGCTCATACCTTTAATTTTCTGCCAATGTATCAACTCAGCGCTACAATCTTGGAGATCAAACGATACTCTAGAAACTTCGAAAAGCTTAGATATTTTCTGCTCATTGTTGCATATAAAATAATGAAATGTATATTCTTAATGATACAAATCGGCATGAACTTTTTGGCAAAAAAAAATCCTTCTGGTTTTAAGCTATTTCGTTAGCTGAGGCGTAACGAAAGAAAGTCTTAAGATTTTGTCTTTGAATGAGACTCAAGACCTGTGATATCATTGACAACAAACGAGCAAGAACTTTAAATAATTATTGCTTATCTGATACATTTAAAGCTTTATTATTTTCACATACTTGGCAATACTTTCTAAATTGAAAACAAAACGTACAAAACAAACATTTGGTTAAAGTAAAACAAAATTTCTTTTACTGCAGAGCCTGGTTTAAAGACAGTCATATCACCATCATCTCTGTAAAAAAAACTCTTGCTAAAAAAATAAAAACAATCTTCCCATTAATATCCCCAGAAATTCAAAAGTATTGAAACGTATCTAAGATGCGAAACACAAAAAATAGTTTTGCTCTATTTGACCTCTTTTTGTTTTTTGTTTTACAAAAGCATACAAATTGATGTTTGATTTGATCGAGAACATTTCAACATGAATTCAAACAGCCGAAATACTTTACAGATGGACGGACAAACTGAACCATTGTCTAGTCCGTGTCATTCAAATTGTTTCCAGAGTACTTAGAAATCAGCATCTGTTATTCTATTAATAGTTGAGCTGACACAAACAGCAAAAATTG
>PGFW01004674.1:23536-35622 GCA_003123925.1 Haematobia irritans
TAAATCATTTTTCCAGATTATATTTATTGTTGTGGTAAACGTGCTGCTATTTCGCAGGAAGATAATTCCAAAAAATTTCTAGGTCTTCACCATTGAGCATGTGTGCCATCCTTTTCATGATAAAATCTGACATAATGCAACACCACCCTCAAAAAACTCGCTACTCTAGTTGCGCAATAACTTAACAAATAATTATCGTGGAGAGAGCTACACTATAATATCTTTGTAATAATTGGGTCCGAGGACACAGTATTCGATGTTTGTTTTATATGGAAATATTTTTTAATTGTGTAAAGCTAATTACATTGGTAACTTGCCCGATACTTGGATGATCTGTATTGAGAAGAAATATTTCGTGTCTCGAACTGTGAATTTCACGCATAGAGCAACAAATAGAAGTCATACAGAGCAGTAAAAAATATTATATCCTGCCAAAAATCAGCTAAATAGTTCCGCCTGAGGATCTGAAGAAACTTGCCTCATCCCTGTACAATGAAGTAATTGGTAGAAGAGCGATGGAAGCTGTATAAACAAAAGCCGCTTTGGATCGAAGTGAATAATCCTGTCACTATATAAATCTTGATATCATTACACATCAGGACCTTTGTCCCTTAATACAGTGTGTATCCTCCGATATTAATGTGGCGCATTTACATGGTGGTTACTTAGTTCTATTATAAGCTACTTGTGTTATCTGCTGTATGGGTTCACTGAAAGCACTATGTAAAGTTTACTCTAATGAAAACAAATCTGTTTTGGTCGGCTTATGGTACTTTGTTTTAGACTGTAGCCAGGGATATTTAATTGGAATTACATGATTATACATCGTTTTAATATACCGGTTATAAGCGGTTTGTGTTTCATCAATAATGGCTTTTACTTTTGCATTTTTAAGGGCGACTTATTTATCGCGCGCAGCCATGTATCCAGAAATAACACCTTTATTCACATGGTGTTGGTTTGTTTTGGTCACTTTGTGGGATATATGAGTAGATTTCAGCATCTCCAATATGCCCTTAGAATCTATACATTTCTTGTTGCGGGCCCAGAGCTTGGGATTAAATTTGCTACACCAATTTTCGTAATTAAGTGCTGGCAATTTTATCGTTCCGGCATCTTATTAGTAAAGTGCGCTTTGCTATACCTTTCATTTTTTAGCACTCTATGATGCCATATATAGATACCGCCGGGTTAAATAGACTGTACTTTTTTATTGCTAAGTCATTCCGAGGTGCGAAGTTTTTTGGTGGAATTGTGCAATATGCAGGTTTCCTAGTGTTGAATTTTTGGTTTTGCGTATTTCTCTAAGCTGCTTTTGAGTGCTATTTTCCTCTTTTCAATTTAATTTTTTTCTAAAACTTGCATAAATTTTCATGTTTGTTTAACCGCAGGATATAGTGGGTG
Source organism: Haematobia irritans (assembly GCA_003123925.1). Taxonomy (NCBI): domain Eukaryota; kingdom Metazoa; phylum Arthropoda; class Insecta; order Diptera; family Muscidae; genus Haematobia; species Haematobia irritans. The sequence continues at coordinate 24,941 of PGFW01004674.1, forward strand.
GCAATAATTGTTCTAATGGACTGTTTTTAGGTGCTTTTTTTTGTGTTTGGGTTTTTGTTTTGGGCGTGGTTTTGTTTGATTTTTTTGTTGTTCCTTTTCCGGCGATTCTTTCTCAAAAGATAAAGGTAATCCTTGGGCCAAAACAATCTTGGAGGTTATAACAAACGCCAGTTGGTATAGAGCATCCTGGTTAATAGTCTTTTACAGTTGAAAGATAATAAGCTTTTTTTGACATAATTAAGAAGCATTCGGGGAGGGCAAGTACCGTTCTTTTGAGAGTTTTAATAATTGTGGGTTTTAAATTAGTTTGCTTTAGCGTTTACCTTTTTGCTTCAGGAAATATTATTATTTTTATCTTTCTTTCTAATTTCTTTTCAATTAAAACGATTTTTTGGGTGCTATTTTTGCGTTATTGAATTATATTGGGCGAAATAGAACTGATGATCTCATCTAAAGGTGTAATAAAAAATCATTTGTTCAGCGCTAATAAGTAGAGCAAACGACAAGTAATGGTGATATTCTTGCGCATACAATTTCTACGTTTTTAAATAAGAAATACCGAGTGGGGTGGGTTTGTTATTGTGTGCTTTTTGCTAAATATTTATTAAATTGTTATAAAAAATGAGGAATGTTTCAAATTGGAGTAATTGGTGTTTAGATGCAGAGTTTTTGGTTTTTTTTTGAGGGTTGATGAGGATAAAGGTTTCGTTATTTGTTGGTGGTTTAGTGGGTGGATTTTTTCCCATCCCGTTTATTTTCTGGTGCTATCTTTTCATATTTAATGTGGCGCTGACAGTTGTTTTGTGATCTGGTTTATAAAACCAGCAGAATAAACACATCCGGGTGGTTCAACTTAATTTTTGACATATTTATTGATATATTTCACGCGGAACAAGTGACGAGGAAAATGGTTTTATTACCATGGTTTTGAGGTCACCAGTTAAAAGAAAATTACATGGTGAAGCAGGTAATGTAAAGTTATAGTTCGAATACTTTCTCCATTAATTAATATTAGAATAGAAATAAAATTAAACTTGAAATGCAACAACTCACATAAATTTTATTTAAATTAACTTATTAACCAAAAAATAATCAATAATATTAAATTATTGATCAGCTGTATTATATATCTTTAAAAAATAGGACGAATCAAGCTAATCGTTGCCTTTAAACTCTTTCGTATGCAATATGAGTTATATTGTGTTGGTAGAAAGGTTAGTATGGCCAAGAACTTTCTGTAACTCAATCACAATTTTTGCTCCGTCTATTTAGCTAGATGGGTAGGCCAAAAGAAGCTAATCACACGTGTGGAGAAGATCTTTATTTTCATCAATTTTATTCGTGCATTTTCCGGTTTTTTGCCATACGTTGTTCTCTTTTTGGATGCGTTTTGTGTTGATTGTTTTGTTTTTGTTTGATTTCTCTTACATTTAATGGTCCGAGCCATTTCTGCGGCTTATTAAGTTGTTTTTTTATTAGTTTATTGCACCATTGGTTAGGGATTAGTGCTCAACTCGATTCCTTTATCGTTAGGAGATCTAGATTATCACGAACTTATCAAATTCATAGTGTTCTATAGCTTGTGACTTGCAATGCCCGTGTTCTCATATGTATAAAAAGAATTTGCGCTCTTCTCTTAAATCCGTTACTTTCCTGTTTTAATTATTTATTTATGTCATGCTTGTTTATACTGTAGTATAATAATATTTGTTGACCACTTGGTTTCAAATTTTGTAAAAGTTCTATTGACTAATGTGTAGTCTTCGAGGACGTTGGTTAGGCTGGTGGTTGGTTGTTTGTGAGTGTTTGGTATGTTTTGAGTGTGCTGTGGTTGTTGTTGCGTCGAGTTCCAGAAAGATAAAGGATAGCTTAATTATCGTGGCGCAAGGCCTTTTTATTCTGCTTATTTCGTCTTTTATTATTTCGATCGCTTTTGCTGAATGTTCTCTATCTGGTGTCTCAATGCTAGCTTATAAAATATGGTCTTTCGATCACGTGATTAATATGTACTGTAGAGCAAAGGACAAAACTTTTTGGATTCTTTAAATTCAGCAGTGCATTAGCTTGCGCGCTTGATGTTAATATGTAAGAGTGCCTATTAAATAGCATATAATTCCAGGCAATAAGTAGTACACTTTTAATGAAATTTGTTCAAAAGTTTACGTATTATTTATTCATTTGATAATAAGAGCACTTGGAATGGTTGGGGTTGTTATGGCCTTTTTATTAATTTGGTTTTTGTGTACATAACAGAATTACATAACTTATATATGTGGTTTGTTTACATCTCTAAACCAAGGTATGTGTGCTGCGTTCCAATAATATAATTTCAATTGAGCAACGACTGGTTAAATCCGAAGTCAGGGCGAATAATTTCCAGAGTAAATTGTTGCAGGGCGCGGGGCCGATCGTCGTCTAATTGCTTCGAGAATCGCATTGGTGAACTAATAGATAGTATGTAAAGATTTCTTTTTTTATTTTGCGACGTGGGTTTAGTTTTTGTCAGTATCATTCCTATGATTGTGACTGTGCTTGTTGGCTTATGTAAATGCTTGGTTGATTAGAAGTGCCCGATTGGTTTTCTTGATAGAGGTAAAAAGTAGACAAATGAATAGTGAGTTCTTTATTGCTAATGTGAGAGTTAGACTATCACAAACTTTGCTGATGTTAAGTTAAAAAACCTTCCCTGTAAATTAGAATTTTACTTAGAGCCTGTATCATAGTGTAAGTATTAGTAGACGTGTTTCTAAATTCAAAAAACCTTAATAATGCTGGAATGAGCGTCGGGTTTATGTCGCTGGGGTTGGTGTCTTCTAATTTGTTATTTCCTAATACTGAAGAAATATTGAAATGATTATTGATGAGATAGGCTTCTTTTATTTGGTGTCTGTACTACTTATATTTATTTATACACTGTAACATATTATAGTATTGCTAAGACATGGACAGCGATAGAAGGATGTTTGATGTATTCGCCCATGGGTCATTACAGGTGGTTAATGTGCGCTTGTTTATGGGTGTAATTGTGTAAATTTTTTAAATATAATCAGGGTTTTGGTTCATGCTTTTTTGTTGTGAAGCGTGTTGTTGTTATGTGTTTAGAGCTAATAGAATAGTAATTCAAAGATGGCAATTCTTTTTTTTAATAAAGTGCTAAATTAAAGGAAACGGATCCATTTGACCGCTATAGATTCATTATCTATTCTTCTATAAGGATTAAATCAAGTGTTCTACTTGTGTAGTGTGGTTGTGAAAGAACGCTAATTCCTTTGAGCTAAATAAGTAAATTAATGCTGTTGGTTTGTGCGGTTTTTTTACTTTTTAAATTCAATTTTTTAACATGTATTATCTGAAAAATCGATTTTAATTAGCAATAATTCTTAATAGATTCCTCGCTTTGCAGGCAAATTTTACGCTTGATATTGATAAATTCGAGAACTAAATCTCCTTTATTTGAAGTTAACTTTTTGTGAAATTGAGAAGATGATTAGCAGCCTCTTGGTCGTTTCTTCAATGTAATTGTAACAATGTAGAAACATTGCTTCATCTTTAAGTTTGGTACCGTCTTCTAAAATAAAAGCATTCGCGTATACCTTCTCGCGTTCGGTTATTCAGTGAATAAAGATTGCATCGTTATACAAAATAAGCAAGATGAGTTTACGCGGAGCTTTTAGGTCCCAAAAATGAATCAGACATTCTAAAGATAAATATTAACTTAACGAATATACGTGGCTATTACTAAGATGAGTAATTTGCCGGCTGAAATCAGCTTGATTGTTGTTAAATAATTTAATTGCACTTTAAGCCTCTTACGTAACCCAAATTTGCGAGGCAAAATTTACAAGCTCACTAAAATATCTCAGGTTATTCTGGCTCGATCTCCTCTTAATAAATTGATTAGCAAAAAGGTCGCTGTTAGCCGTTTTATATAACTCTATATTTATTGATTGCATATTCTAGCCCTGAATAACAGCTATTATTGGAATAAAAAGTAATATACCCTATAAACCAAAATATGAAGCGTCATATAGAATTCCCCCAAGAAATAATTACAGTCTGGATGAACTGAACTTTTTCCTATTAATAAAGGAACTAATATGTTTGAAATCTATTAAATTGCCAACACCAAATAAAAGCCAAAAACGGCAGCACTTCAAACATCCACTAAAATATGATAGCGCTCAAAAACCGCAATAATGGATATACATAACGCCCAAGCGTAAGGTAATAACGTTAATGACATTCCTGATAAAATTCCAATAAACAATAGAGGTGGTGTCCAGATCCGATGTAGCTCAAGTACCTCACAGAGTAAAAGACCATCATACATGACAATACATACATTTACCTGCCGCCTTTAGATAATAGATATAATGAAATCCACTTTGGGGAAGAAATAATCGCAATTTTTCCTCTTAGAGGAATAGGGATAATACCTAGCTTTTTTCCTATAATTAAAAAAGTCCATACACGTAAAATATAGAAAACACACAGAGTAAACACCTTAAAGATACCGTGTTAAAGCTTGAACTAACACTTGGGATTATAAAGGTATTACGCAAAATCAAGAGCATCAGGAAATAAGATACATAGTTGGTGTATATTTTCTGCTAGATGTTAGATAAATGAAATCAATAAGGCTGATCCTCGGATTTTCCCATATTAAGAAATTCTAATTACAGAGGGAAATTACTTGAAGCTTTAGATTGAAGGGCACTATTACTCACTAAGGAAATTAATATGAAGTAATTGAACCATAGTAATAATAGTAAAAACAAATGTTGAGACCTAGTATAGAAGCATTAAATAAATTAAGTAATTAGATAAGAAAAACAGAACAGGAACGTGGTATTCAATACTTTTCAAAACGTTGGACTACTAGCGGATAAACAAATATTCAATAAAAATAGATATTAAAGACATGGAAAAATCATAGGACCATCAGGAAAAATCCCATTATAAAAAAGCAGTATGAAACAAATAGTTATAATACGCATTTTTTGCATGTGTTTAGCATCAGCAATTTAAATCGGTATTCCTGATGTTTGAAAGTAAATTTTACGATTTGTAATACTATCGTTTTTAACTAAAAATTTAGTTGTTTAAAATCCACAGCAATAGATAGATTTTGAGCACGTTCTAAATATCTCTTTGCTATAATAGGAATTATGCTAGTTAATAGGGGAATGTAACTTTATATGATTCAGATAATTATTTTCGGAAAGAATCTGGATAAAGAAGCTTGCTAACAAAAAAAGAATATGTGCCGCTTAAGAAATACAAAAGAGCAGCATTAATGAAGTCAGCGCGGGAGTAGGTGCAGTAGATTCAATTCTAACGATTCCTAGCAATAAATTAAAAACTGGCGAGGTAAACTGCTGTTTTAATTCATAACAATAAAAGAGCATTCTGGCAACCAAAATATATAATAGCAACATAAAATAGCAATAATAGAGACCATGAAAGTTTCTATGTAGAAAGCTATACACTAATTAACAGCAGTCTAAGAAAATTATCTAAAGCCGCTGCTAATACGAGGGAGAAACAAGGCAAAGTCAGTAAACTAAGTAAACAGGGCTGAAAAAGCTTATTAACAAAAAAGTACAGGGGTAGAACGCGACGAGGGAGGTGGCGGTACCATGCCTAGGGGGCGGGGTGTTTTTTGTAGTTTTCTAAAAAATGTGAAACCAAAAATAATCTATATTTTATGATTTGGTCTAAATCTCTAGATTTTTAATTTCAGACAAATGTATATAAAACCATGGTTTCTAAATCCAAAAACTCGAATTTGGAGTATCGTCTATATGGGCTACAGTAAAACATGGACCGATACTCACCATTTTCGGCCACCTCTTTATGGTGCCTAAAATACCTCTAGATTTCAAGTTTCAGCAAATTGGATAAAAACTATGGATTTGTATATCAAGAACATGGTCAATACTACCATTTCCGTACACCTTTTTATGGTCCTTAATTATTGGTAAAAACCAGTGATATCACTTAAGGACCAAACGGCCCATACAGGGTCGTTTTGAAGAGGAATCTATTATCAAAACCTGGACCGATATAGCCCATTTTCGAAGTTTATTTGCCTGCAGACAAAATACGAGTTTGTGTAAAATTTCAGCAAAGATTGCTTCATTATTGTAAAGTGATTACGACAGACGTCTTACAATTTCTCTCTTATTAATAATATGTATACTTTATATAGTCCGAAGTCGATACATCGATGTGTTACAAACGGAATGACAAACAAAAGGTGATTCCAAATCGCTTTTTTATACCCTCCACCATAGGATGGGTAAGCTTCGGTCAGGCGAATCTTATGTTACTTCACATGGATTGCGCATAGAAAACTTGTACTAAAACTGTCCGCCAATCGAATTACTTCGGGTTGCGGTACACTTGCCGATGGCAAGTATCTTAAAACTTCTTAACACAGTGTTCTCAATTGTAAACGTTTAGTTCCATACGGGGTATTATTAAACAAAAGAAGGCGATTAATATTCAGGGTTTGACAAATTTTCCTATAGAAATAAATTTTGACAAACTTTCTAATATTAATAAAAATGTTTGACAAAATTTTCTTTATAGAAATAAAATTTTTGGTTAAGATTTTTTTGAGGATCGGCTAAACTATAACTAAAGACTCATGTGGCCAATTTTGGCCCATGGTTGTTAAGCGGCCAATATACTAGCACAATGTACCAAAATTTTCACCACGATACCAAATTTCACGGGTCGGCATGGCAATTTTGGCTCCTCCAATAGCTCCGGGGGTCAAATCTGGGAATCGGTTTTAAAATTGGGGTATGCATAATTAAGACCCGGTATGCGACCAATTTTTGCATTGGTTGTTGCGGACCAGCTATACTAACCACGTACCAAATTTTTCAGGGGGGGGGGCCTGGCTCGGCATGAAATTTGCTTTTCACTTAGAGGCTCCGCAAGCTTAATCTGGGGGGATCGGGTTTATATTAAGGGCTATAATATAAATTATGGACGATGTGGCCAATTTTTTGCACGTTCTACATACCATATACTAACACCCAATGTACAAATTCAACCGGATCGGATTGAATTTGCTTCTCTTTAGAAGTCCGCAAGCCAAATCTTGAGGGATCGGTTTATATGGGAGCATATATAATTAAGGACCTATTTGACCATTTTTTGCATGGATTACTAACCCATGATAGCCAAAATTTCAACCGGATCGGATGAAGTTTTCTCCTCCAAGGGTGCCTCGCCGAAGCTACATCTGTGAGCGTCGGACTTCTTAGATTCTGACTCTGAATTTCACCACGACGGCTGAAATATATATCTTTATGGGGTCTTAGAGCAATATTTCGAAGTATTACCAAACGGAATGCAAACGTTAATGATACCCCCACCCTATGTGGAGCGCTATAAAAATACATTTTTTCTATTAGAGCACTTTCGGCATGCTTAATTAAAATAATTGCATAGGAAGAACTTAGCAAAATTTATTCGAGCTTAAATATTTTAGTTTCTATATGTAATAATTATAGCAAATTTCAAAATTGATTCTGACAAATGGCTATCACTCCATCACTATGTCTTTTTACAAAAGGCAGGCTGGGACCACGAACATTATTAAAGTTGTTGGCGGTCTATGTGTCTTACAATAACGATTGTGCTGTTGTTTGCTTTTTTCATTTTTATTTTTAGTTAGTTTCAGTGTACAATTACTACAAAACAACTTTTCTCACTACAACTCACTTTATATTCAGGCAATTTAATTTTTGAACTTGATTTGTTTTATGGCGATACGCAAAAACCAGTATCTCGATTTTGAGATTTTTTTTTTTGATATAGTTTGTTCTTCTATATTGGTCCAAAAGCGGGTGCGTGAGAAACTTTCTCATGTTTGTTCTGCGTAAAACCAACCATAAACAAAAGCCTTTGGATTTAATCCAAAGCGTTATAATGCATTCATTCTCAACTTTGTGTAATTTTGGAAACAAAAGTTAAACGGATAAGTTTAAATTTCTTAAAAATTACATTTTGGACAATTCGATTTTTGGGAAATTTGGACTTTCATGTCGGTTCTACACTAGAGGTGTGCCACGCATGACACGAAATCTGTTCGTGACTCAACGAAAATTTTTCTGTGACTCACACGTGAGTCTTGATTTTTACGCTGGACGGCAACGCGGGTGTGCGTGAAGAGTGCATTAAAACCATATGGTTCGTGCGGCGAGCGTGGAGTCACGAAATATACCTTCAGTGAATGTGCGTGAGTAAACGAACTTTCGGAAAAACACACTCACGGACAATTATTCCTGCGGTTATGACATAAAATAGCTTACGAGTTGAATTCATTTATAACATTTTAGTGACACCCTAGGTGTACAAGAGTTTTATAACGCTCTCGATCTTTAATCATATTTTCATGTTTTTTTCAATCAGGTTCTGTAGTGGGTAAAATTACTCATAAATTATTCGTGGAGTCACGATGTTTTTCGTGAGTGCACGATTGTTTTCGTGAGTCAGGACATTTTTCGTTGAGTCACGACTGTAAAAAATTCTTCGTGCGTGAGTCGCTGGTGAAGTTACAAACTTTTTCTTTTCGTGACGCGTGCGTGAGCCCTACCAAAAAATATGCGTGCGTGGAGGTGCCGTGAATCAGATTTTCCGTCGTCGAGTGTGCGTTGAGGCTGATGAGCAAAATATTACTCACGCTACACACCTTATTCTTGATGGGGCCCCATATCTGCCTTATGGCTTAAAAAGATATTTGCACAGCGCAACGCAATCTATAGAGCCTTTACAAGTTCTATCCAGCAAAGAAAAACGATCGAAACGGTCGGTAAAATTGGCGGAGTAAACAGCTAAACAAACTTCATTACCCCCGAGCGTGACATTCTTCAACACCTCATGCTTTTACACAAGGAAATATGTTGGATATCTTTATCCGTTTCAAAAGTTGCAGCAATTTATTTGCCAACAAGTATATACCGCCGTAAGTTCGGGCCAGGGGGCTCCGAAGCTTTGTACCCATCCACCAATGGATTGCGTAGAAACTTCTTACTAAACACTGCATCCACAATCGAATTACTTAAGTTTGCGGTTAACCCTTGCCAGATTGCAAGGATCTTTAACCTCCTTACATCGTCTTCTAATTGTATGTAGTCCATACGTTCGGGTATATATTAAATTCAGAAAAGATCGATCTAATAAATATATAATTCAGTTTTTGACAACATTTTCATTATAGAAATAATTTTGACAAAATTTTTCTATAGAACATACAACATTTTAACATAAATTTTCATTATAGAATATACAAATTTTTCAAAACATTTTCTATAGACAATAAAATTTTTAACAAAATTTTCCTACTAAACATAAAATTTTCGGTTCATAATGTACCCTGATTATGAACCGATATGAACACTTTTGTGTGATTGTTGATGGAGATCAGCTTATATCTATACATATGGACCGACGTGGGGCCAATTTAGCATGTTGTTAGAGGCCATTACCAACACCATGCTTAACAAAATAATCAGACCAAGATCGGATGAAATTTTCTGCTACTCTTTGAGGCTTTCGCAAGCCAAATCTTGGGGAATCGGTTTATATGGTGCTATATATAATTGATGGACCGACTGTGAACCAATCTTTAGCACGGTTTGATTAGAGACCATATACCAACACCATGTTCCAATTTTCAGAAAGATCGATGAAATTTGCTCTCTTTGAGGTTCCGCAGCAATCTGGGGATCGGTTTTATAATGGGGGTATATATTATTATGGACCCGATGTGCGGGCCATTTTAGCATGGTTGCTTAGAGACCAATCTACCAACACCTATGTACAAAATTTCAGCAAGATCGGATGAAATTTAGCTTCTCTTTGAGGGCTTTCGCAAGCCAATCATCTGGGGAACTCGGTTTTATGTGGGAGGGACTATATATAATTATGGACCGATGTTGGACCAATTTTTAGCACGGATGTTTAGAGACCACTATACCAAATTTTCAGGAAAGATCGGCTGAAATTTGCTTCTCTTTGACGGTCCGCAAGCCCAAATTCTGGGGGGGGAATCGGTTTATATGGGGCTTATGTATTATTAGGAACGATGGACCAATTTTTGCATGGTTTGGAGACCATATACCACCTCCAATCACCAAATTTCAGGCCGGATCGGATAAATCGCTTCTCTTAGAGTTTCCGCAAGCCAATATTGGGAGATCGGTCTTATATGGGGGCTATATATAATTACTTGACCGATGTGGGACCCATTTTGTTTGGTTTGTTAGGACCATATACTAATACCATGTACCAATTTCAGTCGGATCGGATTAAAATATGCTTCTGTTAGAGGTCCGAAAGCCAAAGTGAAGGTCCGTTTTATAGTGGGGGTTATTACGCTAAAAGGGACCGATATATCCCATGCTGATACTATTCTCGACAACATCAATAACAACTACTTGCTGCATCAGTTCAGTCGTAGCTTTGTTTATCGTTCGGGAAGTTAGACGTGATTTCAACAGACGGACATCCTCTGTTCGGCTTCAGAATATTAACCACGACCCCAGAATATATATACTCTCTATGGGGTCTTTCACATCAATCTTTCGATGTGTTACAAAACGGAATTGACAATAAGTTAATATAATTCTCCATCCTATGGTGTGAGGGATATAATATATACC